>CATIWO010929723.1:0-22301 GCA_949673435.1 Macaranga tanarius
GACCAATTGATTAAAGGATTTCTAAACTATGATTGAAATTGCAATAGATTGTGACGCCTGGTTGTTACAATCACACATGTATAAGCAATGTCTTTTAAGAACAAATGGATCTTATTCATTAGCATACGTGCTTATCAAATTAATAGGTTTATAACAAAAACATAAAATGAATTAATGGGTGGTAATTTGGTGGTGAAAGTGCTTTCATAACTTCTGAGTTTGAAGTATAGGTGCAGTATTTTTGAGGCATTTATATTTTTTTATAAAAATAGTTGGAGTCATATTTTTGGTCGAGTCTTTTCTGTTTTTTTTTTTTTAAATAAATTTAGTGAAATTTCATTCAATGACACAAAATGTTACATATTTTAATTAGCACAGACAAATTCAATGAAAATAACCCTTGCACTAATAAGAATATTTCTGTTTGATTTCAATATTGGTGCAATGCAACGGTGATAGATTTTAACTCAATTTTAAGCCCTAGCCTTAGATGGAGCAAAGCAGAGAGATGGCATTAACTCAGATATTATTTCATTTATTCTCTTTTTTATAGCATTTGTCCTATCTTTTGTCTTCATAAACGATTTTTTTAACAACTGAATTGAGCTTCCAAATCCAATAAGAAAAGTTATATTTAAAATAGAAAGATATCTCCTCCAACTAAACATTAATATATTTGTTTCTTCTAAATCAAAAAAATATCTATATTTTGGAAAAAAATTACAATTTTTTTATTTATTTATACTTTGTAGTTTCTATTTTAACTTTATTTATCTTAAGAAATTATTGTTATTTCAGCAACAATATAATGAAAGCATATTTTTAAAAAATAATACTATCATTTTATTTAACATTTAATTGGAGCGGTTAATTTACCAACACAAACACAATGGGAGAGAGAGCAAGGAGCGTTGGCTTGTAGATTATTGATGATGGCTGCCCATTTCTCTTGAATCAAAGAGCCTGGAAGCAAAAGGGGAGATAAGATGCACAAATCCAAGCATAAAGCATTTAATTTGCGACCATATACTTAGTTTTTATAAAGAAAAACAATTGAGGGGAAAAGGTCCAAATTAGACTCTCACTTTTTGCCCAATGAGTATATTGGACTCTAAAATTTTTTTTGGACCAAATTGGAACTTATATTTTTAAAATTAAATTTTATTGGTTAATTAATGAAAAATTAGTTAGACTAACAAATAAAATTGATAATTTTTTTTAGAAACTAAATATAACATAATTATAAAAATTTTAAACCAACATAAGAACTTTTTAAATTTTTTTAAAAAGTTCCAAAAAAATTCAAATAAAAATTTAAAAATTAGTATCTAGGTTTAAACATTTTTAAAGTGTTTATAATTAGGTCATATATAGTTTTTAAACAAGATTTATCGATTTTATTAGTTAGTTTAAATAATTTTTCATTTGTTAACCATTAAAATTAATTGTTTTTTAGTTTTTAGGACTTAATTGTAAAAGTTTTTTAGTAAAGGTTCAATACGGTTTAATTTTAAAAAGATAAGTTTCAATTTGGTCCAAAAAAATTTAGAGTCCGATGTACTCCTAGAGCAAAAAATGATGGTCTAATTTGTATCTTTTCCCAACAATTAAAAATTGAATGTTTTTCTCCAAATTTATCTTCTTTAGAAAAATTCTATAAATTTATCTTTATTAGTATTAAATTTATAAAGTTTAAAATAAATTATATTGAAGTATGTTCATTTAATAATTAAATAGATCTCCATTTCAAAATAATAATAATAAATCTCAAATTTAGGCTTAAAAACATTATATTTTAAATAAATATGAACAAAACTTTATATTTATGATAATTAACCATATATATATATATTATTTATATATATTTTTTGCTTCTATTGAAGAAAAGAAATATAAATGGCCAAATGTATAGTTTCACTCCTAAACTTTACATCATTAATTTTTAATACTCAGTTTTTAAACTTTTATTTTGAACCTATTTAACCTCCTATAATACATAAAATCAATATATTTTATAAATTGATATTAACATGTAGACAAATAAAGCTTAGATGAACTAAAATAATATTTAACTAAAAGAGATAATATACTTTAAAATATATTTTTCTAACTTTTCTATATTAATTTTAATTTCATTTTTATTAATTTTGAAATTAATTTTTAGCATTATATATATTTAAAATTATTTAAAGCAAAGTGTTTATCTATTTTTATATTGTATGTGTTAAATAGAACTAAAAATTATAAATTTATGGGTGAAAAAAATTTAAAATAAAAAATGAAAGGTTAAAAAGAAAATAATAAAAGTTGAGGGGTGCTAAAGGTTAATTATGTAAAGTTCAGGAGTCCAAATATAAATAGTAAGAACCGTGTCAATAGTTGCTGCTACAGAAAAAAGAAAGAAGCTGCTCTCTGAAAATGGAGAACGAAGAAGATGACCCGCCTGTTGCAGTTGAAATCACCGAAGCTATATCCGATTCAAAGCCACCCCAAATCGATGGCGTTGCTGTTGGGGTCACCGTTATTACTGGGTATCTGGGTGCTGGCAAATCCACTGTAATTACTCTTTTTCCCTGTAATCTCCGCAAGTTTATTATCTCTGCATTTTTGTTACTTCATCGTTATTGGGTCTAGCTTTACTGATTCTATTGCTTTCATTTTGTGCTCAATTACTTTTTTTATTTTTATTTTGTGGTATAGCTTGTTAACCATATACTGAATTCTCAACACGGGAAGAGAATTGCTGTGATTTTGAATGAGTTTGGTGAAGAGATTGGAGTAGAGAGAGCGATGATAAATGAAGGAGAGGGAGGTGCTCTTGTTGAAGAATGGGTTGAATTGGCAAATGGGTGTATTTGTTGCAGTGTTAAACATAGTTTAGTTCAAGCACTCGAGCAACTTGTACAAATGAAGGAAAGGTTTGGGGTGTTTGTGTGTTTTTCTTTTATCACTTAGTAGTAGTTAATTTTAGTGGCAAATAGATAGATAGCTTTTTCAAGACATGATAATTGATGATGTATGAACTCTTGTTTTGTTTTTATTTCAGTAGACTTGATCATATAATAATTGAGACTACAGGATTAGCGAATCCTGCTCCTCTTGCTTCTGTTCTTTGGTTGGATGATCAGCTGGAATCATCTGTCAAGCTCGATTCTATAATCACAGTAAGTCTTCTTGTTGATAGTTTATTAGTAATAATTATGAATGAGGTTTTTTTCATGCATTTGAATCATGCAAATTGTGTTGTTCATTTTGAGCAAGAAGTGGTTTATCACATTGTGATCAACTGATCATGACAATTTAATGCTATGAAGATTTGATGTAAAATTTAAGATAAGACAGGATAACTTCATTATTGTTACGTTTAGTCCTTTAGGATACTTTGTATCAGGATGAGGCATCATCATCTGTCCTAACATCTTCTTTGCCTATAAAGTACGAAAATTGCAGTCCTTGCATGTTATGGCAAGTAACCATTATTTTTTCTTCTCCATGTCATATTTTAACAAGTTTATGCTCACGCAGGTTGTGGATGCCAAAAATCTTTCCTTCCAGCTCAACAACAATCGCAACTCTTCTTCATTTCCTGAAGCTTTTCTTCAAATAGCATTTGCGGTAATTTGTTCATGACTGTATGGTGGCATTAGTTATAAGAACACACCCATTTGTTCCCATGGTTATGTAGTTTGACCCTTTACAAAAACATTCAGAACATGAAATAGTTTCTTGACTGAGGCTAGCTGTTGATGAGTTTAGGATGTTTATGTGCATCTCTATACATGTATTTATGCCATATATGATCCAATATAGTTTGTTATCATGCTCTTTACCAAAAATTTGTTACTTTTCCATTTTGGATAGTTTGAGCACTAGCATTTCATGGCCTTAGGTTTTTTTTTCTAATTTTTTTTTTAATTTTCATGTAGGACGTTGTCATTCTTAACAAAGTTGATTTGGTTTCTTCAGAGGGTTCTGGGGCCTTAGAGGAATTGGAAAAGGAAATACATAACATTAACTCCCTTGCCGATATTATTCATTCCGTTCGGTGTCAAGTTGACTTGTCCAAAATATTAAACTGCCAGTCATATGATGCTACTGTAAGTTATGGGAAACATCACAAATTTAGCATCAGTATATTTTGCAGAGACACATACTTTTGCATGAACGGATCTTGAGTTTTTCCTTCCTTGGCTTTAGCATCACACTCATTTGGAAGCATTGCTGGAAGAAAGTAAGTCACTATCTACTAGCGATCTTCATGATGGTGGTGTACGAACTGTTTGCATTTGTGATTCACAGCAGGTTGATCTTGATAAGGTAGTCATTCAAAATGAATTGTTGTCTTATACTCAATTTGTGTTGATAGTTTTGTTAGTACTGCTTCCTACAACGTGGGAAGTGTTCTTCAGTTTGTCTTATGGGTGTGATTTCAGAATATCTGTTGTGTAGCTTGTGTTTTTCCTAAGATTTATGTAGCTGAAACTTACGCTTTTGTCTTTTGGTGTCGTTTACTTTATTTAGCAATGAAAAAAGTGCCTGTTGTTTTCTTTCTTTTCTTTTCTTTCCTCTATGTAAACGATAAAAAAGGTGGACCTCAATTGATTCAAGTACTTGTGTTCTTCATAATTTTTGGATTTCATAATCCCTTTCTTTTGGGACTTTGCCTGCACGTTTTCTGGACATGAAGTACTCCTAACAGTCCCAACAGTTCTACTGTGGAATAACAATTGCTGATCTTGTCTGTAAAATCTTGACAATGGTGTCAACACAGCAAAGCATTGAATTTAGAGTTTATGGTAAATTACTATATTTACTTGCATAACCAATTTTCTTGAAGCTCAGCATAAGAAACAAGGTTCAGTGTTAGCACAAGTTTTGAGATTGATGTTCATTATTTGACACTATAACCCTGACAACCACATGAAAATTTCTGATATGGCTTTGTGATATTATATTGTTGATGTTTGTTCCTTTCATCAATCTGCATTATTTTGTTGCATAGTTTTTCAATAACTCATCATGTTCCAATTATCACAGGTCAGGTTATGGCTCGAGGAGATCTTATGGGATAAGAAATGTGGTATGGATGTTTACCGTTGCAAAGGGGTTTTAAGAGTGCAGAACTGTGATGAACTACATATTTTGCAGGTAACATTTGAAACTGAATTTTATATGTCTGTTTATCATGAGAAGATTATTCATGTCGAATTAAAGCATCAGAGACCTGGAGGTTGTGGATTTACCATTTTCTGCTCCTAATGCTTTCGTTCATTGTTTTCCAACTTGTAGTAATTTCATTTTTAACAAGAATAATAACTAAGAATTTGGTTTCATGCTCGTAAGAAACTAATCATAACTCTTGATAGAGTTGTGCTTTAGATTTTGAGTTAAAATGTTTGAATATGGCTTGTTTGTCCTAGACAGTTGCACTCTCAGTTCGTCATGTTTTATCTGCTAATGTAGCTACTCTCTTCAGTCTTCACTTAGAAGTTAAAATGTTGTTTGATGAAATTTGCATATAATTTGTTGTTGAATATTTGACAGGCTGTGAGAGAGATATATGAGATTGTCCCAGCTCGCAAATGGAAAGAATCAGAAAATCAAACTAACAAAATAGTTTTTATTGGTAATATTCTTCTCACTCAACTTCATTCTCGGTGATATTGTCCAATAAACTAGTTAATTTTTTTTTTAATCATCAATTTATTTAACTGTTCCTCACCTTTTCTGTATGTTTTGCAGGACACAATCTAAATGAGGATGTCCTCATTGATTCCTTTAGAGGTTGTGCAGTAACTAACAACTTAGATTTTGTGGTACTTGTTTGAATTTTCTTATTGTAATAAAGTTTTGTTCAATTTATAATTTTTTTTTTCAAAGCTTCAGATAGAAAAAATATATATATATATATCAGTCTAGAACCAGAAGATGTGAAAGAAAACTTTCAGAATGGAAATTTCATGTTTTCCTCTAAAAGAAATTCATTCTTGAGCCCCTAAAATTTCATATTTTTATCTTATGATGCTATATATATGACATATGCTGTTAAGCCCCTCTGTGTCACCAAATAAAAGTTTCACAGAACAATAGCCAAAATTTGAAAAATTCAAGTACTCTCAAGAGATAGATTGCCCCTGTAAAATATAATGAGCAACATCTATGGATAAATGGAGGACAAGTGAAGTCCTCATGTGGACAATTGCTAACCTTTAATTCAATGCTATTAGGTCTTGCTTAATTTTTTAGGCCAGAAATGTTTCAAGACAAGAGTTTCTATATCCAACTCAATTTTGCATCAGATTAAATGTCTCCAAGGTCACTGAAAATACAGAAGCCAAGTCTTGAGGCTTTATGCACATTAACAGAAAGCATAAAGAAAAACATTCATCAATCATCATTGCAATTAAAGGTTTATACATGGAATAATATTCAATAAAAGTAGAGCAGGGAAAAGAAAAATAAGAAATTTGGTTTATAATGGAAATAAAATAACCAAAAATATAAGAAAATAGAAGAACAAGAAAAAAAAAATTTTGAAGAACTGATCAAATATATCATCAGGGCTTTTTAGATCCAAAAAAGACTGAAGCATCATGAAGTGTAATTTGCACAATCCAATTCAATCCCCCAGCGAGAAGTGCTAATAAAAAGAAGCCAATTCTGCAAAGTGCTGTATCCTCCCTTTGCCATGTGCAGGATTCTCAAGTTTCATCAATGCTGGCTCTGCAAAAAGACTGTAATGTTAATGGCACTGTGGCAAGAATTTCAGTTAGTAATTAAAAGGGGATTATGCAGTGTAACTAAGAACTGACCTCCCCTTCTGCAGGCTTGGATTCTTCACCTTTTAAGTTATCTTCACCTACATGAATCAATGAAATTTTTGTCTGAGATTCATGAAGCTAGAACATGCACTTCTTTGAAATTAACAGTTAAACTGAAATTGGACTAAAGAAATTCTTGATGGTTTGTTTTCCAATGCTAATATAATTCAGTTTCTTATTGAGTTTCTATGTGCTATACCTCCATCTTCAGGCAAGTCAGAAGTCCAGAGAGTGAGGTTATCTCTCAACAACTGCATAATCAAGGTGCTGTCCTTGTATGATTCCTCACTCAAAGTGTCCAACTCAGCAATTGCCTCATCAAATGCTTGTTTCGCCAAATGGCAGGCCCTGCAATTTTTTTTTTTTTTTTTGGTTATGTTATGCAACAAGTTATCTAATAATTGAATAACCTTGGACAGATTACGTTGATTGGAGAAGATGCACACCTCTCAGGAGAGTTCATGATCTCATAGTAGAAAACTGAGAAGTTGAGAGCAAGGCCGAGACGAATAGGGTGAGTTGAAGGCAGATCAGTGTTTGCAGTGGCAGAAGCAGCCTAAACAGGAAGAGCATTTTCAGTGGTAAAATGAGAGGAAGTAGATATGTAATGCTCAAAGTAAAATGTGTAAACCAATTGTGTAATAGATATTTATAACGCGCACACACAAAAGGGAATTCAAGAAACATGCCTCATAACCCTTGAGTGACTGCTCAGCTGCCTCCTTTCTGTCCTGATCAGCCTTGAACTCAGCTAAATAGCGATAGTAGTCACCTTTCCTGAATCCATTCAGGCCATTACACAACAACAAGAACCCTTAAAGATCAATAGACAAAATTCATCCAAAGAAAGTAGAAACTGTAACTTGACAAATATAGACTCTTAAAAATTGTATCTTTTAGACGTAACAATTGATTAATGAGATGAATAAATAGGAGTAACTTACATCTTGTAGTAGAAAACAGTGGCTTCTCCAGAGGAGGAAGAAGGGATGAGATGCTTGTCTATGATGGAAAGGATGTCACTGCAGATGTTAGAGAGCTCCTCCTCTACCTTATTGCGATAACCCTTAATCAACTTAACGTTGTTCTCATTTCCTTTGGTCTCTTCCTTTTGTTCAATGGAAGACATAATGCGCCAGGAAGCTCTCCTCGCACCAATCACATTCTTGTAACCCACGGAAAGGAGGTTCCTCTCCTCCACAGTCAGCTCGCAGTCAAGCCTTGCAACTTTTTTCATGCACTCTACCATTTCTGTAATCATATATATATACGTAGAAGAAATTAAAATTGATCCTTAATTAAAATAGCAACCAAATCCTAATTAATATTATCAATAGATTTGGATATAATAGCACTCAACATTAGATGTGTATTAGGTAGTGTGATATATATTATATATATACTTTAGTAATAAAAATGTGATGCATATATATGTTTAGTTATTGTATTCGGAGATGTAAATATATTGAAAAGGTACGTACCATCGTAGCGCTCGGCCTGTTCAGCGAGCTTGGCCATGTAAACATGAGTTTCTCTCTCTTTCTCAGTCGACATTGTTATTATTGTTGCAGAGAATAAAGATAGCAAGCAAAAACGATATAAAAAAAATAATAATTAAGTAATTAAGAGAAATGGAGAAGAAGAAGAAGAAAAAGGAGAGCGAAGAAAAGGGAAGTTATGTGTGGAGAAGAAGATGTTTAATGGATGGAGCGAATCGTGGGAGAAGACCCGATCTCCACCGTTAGTTGCTCCTCATTTCCAGCAATAGGCCCCCTCCCCTAATTTCTCTTTTTTAGTTGTTTTTTTTTTTTTTTTTTTTCACAAAAACAATTTTCATCATTCTTATTTTCTCTTACAGTAAAACTACGAGTGTAAACGAACAGAAACGAACAGAGCCGCTCGCAAACAGCTCGAAACTCAGCTCGTTAAAAACTCGTTTAAGCTTGTATATTGAAGCTCGTTTAATAAATGAGCCGAGCTCAAACTATGCAAAGCTCGGCTCGTAAAAGCTCTTGAACAAGCTCGAATAAAGGCTCGCGAACCGGCTCGCAATTTTAATATATTAATAATTTAATTTTAGATATACAATATCTAAATTTTTATTCATTTAAATATTTTTAAAATATATTATTACAAAAAATCATAATTTTATAATAAATTATTTAGTAAATAATTTATTTTAAATTATTTTAATGATAATTTAAATTTATACATTGTATTTTTTTAAAAAAAAATTAGCTTGTTTAGGCTCCTTTAAGCCCTTGAACAGCTCACGAACACTTAGCGGCCTAATGAGCTCGGCTCGTTTATAAATGAACCAAACTTGAACTAGCCAAAACTTGATTCGGCTCGGCTCGTTTACACCCCTTTTGTAAAACTAATTATGTACTTTTTTTTGGAATTTTTAAGTATTTATATTTTATATTTTATTTTTATTTTTTTATTTTTTTATTTTATTCTATTAATTCATACCATCATTATTTTATGAAAAATTATTAATATAATATTAAATTTTAGTGATAAATTTATTTTATATATAATTTATTATCAATCCAATTAATTAGTTATTTTTGAAAAATATTATAAATTTATTTTAAAAATTATTTTTTATTTATAATAAAATTAAAAATATATTTAAATTTAATTTATTACAAGTTTATTGTTGTTAGTTGAATACTGTATCACGCAATAAAAATTCATATTATTTTAATATCAAAATATAAATTTTGAACTACAAAATATGAAATACAGGCAGCTACTTAAAATGTTGCACAAAAAAAATTACAAGACTGGTTTTCTCATAAGGTGAACAACTTTATCAAAATTGTATTTATTTCAAAGAAAAATTCTAAACTGGTTTTAATTTTTTATAAAACATTTTTTTTATTTAATGTTCTAACTTTATAAAACTCTAACTATTTTAGAATTCAAGTTAAAAGATGATAAAATTTTCTCATCGTCTTTATTTCCATGCTCAAAACTTAAATTAAAAATTTTATTTAACAAAATTCAAATATAACTATTTTTAAAATGTAAAAGAATTTCATTAAATGGTAATTAAAATTTAAAAAAAAAAACCCGCTCAAAATAACTTTATCAAGGACGTCGCATTACCGGGGATGTAGCTCAAATGGTAGAGCGCTCGCTTTGCATGCGAGAGGTACAGGGTTCGATCCCCTGCATCTCCATTGATTAATTCTTTTTTTTTACCTAGTGTGTTCTTCGTCCTCCTTTCTGTCTGAAAACTATAATGATAATCAGAAGTTTCTTGCTCGCAAAACCCACCAACCACCGTCTCCTCCGTCACTTAACCACCACATTAAACCACCCACAACCATCTCCAGTTAACCCAGACCACCTTCTCCGAGTCTGCACAGTTCTCTACCAACAACAGCACTTGTCCGACTCCAAACTCCACTCTAAACTCTCCTCTTTAAACTTCCACATCACCCATGAATTCTTCCTCCAAGTCTGCAACAAATTTCCATGCTCCTGGCGTCCTGTCTACCGCTTCTTTCAGTACTTACATCAAACACCGCATCCGCATGTCGTTCACACCTCTGTCTCCTTCAACAAGATGTTGGACGTTATTGGGAAATCAAGACACATTGATCTTTTCTGGGATACAGTTCAAGAAATGGGCAAACGTTGTCTTGTTAATGATAAGACGTTTATAATTGGGCTAAAAACGTTGGCTTTGGCTAGGGAGTTGAAAAAATGCGTGGAGTTTTTTCACTTGATGAATGGTTTTGGATGTGGGTATAGTGTGGAGAGGTTAAATAAGGTGGTGGAATTTTTGTGTAAAGGTAAACTTGTTGAAGAGGCCAAGTTTATTGTTTTGAAGCTGAAAGAGTGTATTAGGCCTAATGAGTTCACTTATGGGTGGTTGGTTAAAGGATATTGTGATGTGGGTGACATGATTGAGGCTTCAAAGATTTGGAATTTGATGGTTGATGAGGGTCTTGAGCCAGGGATTGATGTGTTTGAGAAAATGATGGAGACATTTTTTAAGAGGAATGAGTATGATGAAGCTTTGAAAGTGTTTCAAACAATGAGAGTGAAGAATATGGAGAATTTGGGTCTCTCTACTTATAGGCTTGTGATTGATTGGATGTGTAAAAGAGGCAAGATTGCTCAAGCGAAAATGGTGTTTGATGAAATGCGCCAAAGAGGGATTGAAGCTGATAATTTTACATTAGGGTCACTAGTTTATGGGCTCTTAGCGAGTGGGAGGGTTAATGAAGCTTACAATGTTGTGGAGAATACTGAGAGACCAGATATTAATATGTATCATGGATTGATTAAAGGGCTACTAAGGTTGAGAAAAGCCAGTGAAGCTACACAAGTGTTTAGAGAAATGATAAAGAGAGGATGTGAGCCTACAATGCACACATATATTATGCTATTGCAAGGGCATTTGGGGAGGAGAGGGAGGAAAGGGAACGACCCACTTGTGAATTTTGATACAATTTTCGTTGGGGGTTTAGTGAAGGCTGGAAAGTCATTAGAAGCCACCAAGTATGTGGAGAGGGCAATGAAAGGAGGACTTGAAGTGCCTAGATTTGATTACAATAAATTTTTGCATTATTATTCAAGTGATGAAGGTGTTGTTATGTTTGAAGAAATGGGAAAGAAATTGAGGGAGGCAGGGATGGTCGATTTAGCAGATATATTTGAGAGGTATGGAGAGAAAATGGCTACTAGAGAAAGGAGGAGAAATAGAGGAATTGAACCATGACTTAGTTTGCTGACTGCAATTTTTTTGGTCCTTTGATTTAAGTTGCCATTTAAAAGATATGATGTGTTTTTAATCAAAAATCAAATGATGAAGTGAAGAAGAAGCAACTTAATTTTGCTCAAATTGGGATATTACGTAAATACATGATGAACTGTACTTTTAAATAGAAGTTCTGGCAAAAATAAGCAAAAATATGATTGTGCATCATGCAAAGATTTCTATTTTATGGTATATCATAAATTATAGTTTAAAGTGAATGTGCACGATCATCTAACCAAATGGAAGATCTTACCTTTTGCTTATAATACGTGTAATGCAGCCAAAACAATTTTGCATTATAGAGAAAAGCGAAATTTCACAAGATGAGTAAAAGCACAAATTATAATGAATACAGGTAAACTGATTTCAACTCTATTCAATGTTTCTGAGAATTCTTTTGAATTGCATTTCTCAGTTTTCGATCTTTATGAACATATTCACTTGAAACTTGAAAGCTTCAGATCTAAATCGTCTCAAAAGTACAGCTGAAACAACAAAATTGGCTACTAACCTTTTAACCCCACTAAAACAATGAAACAAAAAATATGACCTGGTTCTGAAGTCCATCCCAACAAATAATATATGGTATAATTGTCATTTCGTTGCCTGTCAGTTCTCCCTCGAAAATAGTAATCGTCCAGTACAGAGATATAATGTCTGGTTTACATATGTATAAAGGAAGAAGAAAAGAGAAAATTATTAACACTCAGGAGAATTTGACAAAAAATTGATGAATGAATTACTACAAAGGCTTTGACAAAAAAATTGCATCCTGCTGAGCTACTTCTGCGCCCAGCCACCCTTCTACTCTACAGGTTTTTGGCTTTCCTGGGTTTTTTCTGTTGAACACGAGTCATATGGTGATGCTATCAAAAATATTCATGTCCTGAAAATAACAAGAACATTTGGTTAACTTTAAAAAACTTAATAGCACCCATAAATTTAGGTCTTGTTTTATAAATTTGACTGCCTTGACTGGTACTAGTCAATCTTTCTGGCATGCATGACTACTGAACTGCATCCAATGCAGCACAAACACAGGTTTCATAAGTTCAGTCCCCATGGGATGTGCAAAAAACGTCTACCATTCCATGAAAGGATACAGTGCAGGTAAAAATCCTTTAAATGCTTCCACGGTGTCCATGTAATAAAATAACAGACAAGCAACTTCAACCAGCAAATTGTTAAAAGAAAGCACCTAACACATCTTCAATAAAGAAACTACTGATTACTAGTAGGAGGCCAAAAAACCTAATGCAACTCCAATTATTGCTGAACTTAGCTAAGACTTGCAGCAAAAAGAATACAACTCTAAACAAAACTAGGTGAATTATTATGACAGCATTAGACACCTATTATGACATTTACACGATGTTTGGAATGGGAGGAAAGAGAGGAAAGAAAATAGAGGGGAAAATATGAAGGAAAATAATGATATTTTCTTTTGTTTATTTTCTATCCTTATGTTTGGATAGAGTGGAAAATAAAAATAAGGGAGGAAAGAAAGTAGTTGAATTTTCTTTCCTCCTCATTTTCCCTTCTTTCTCCAAACATAAAAAAGTAATTTTCCTCTTTTATTTTCCCTCCTTATTTTCCACAATTCCAAACATAGGGTTAGGACTTACCAGAACTAAAAAGATTGTACACGTCATTGATGGTGAGAACCCTGATGATAATTAATCACTTCTTCACAAAAGGTTTCTGGCAAACAAGTAGCCGTTGGTCACTGCCATTCTGTAGGTCGATCACCCTGGCTTCCCAGTGTATCTGTGTAGCAAGTGCTCGTGCCATCTCAATAGCTCCCAATTTATCAGAAAGAACAATCCATCCCTGCAAAACAAACTATTTGCATGAAAAAGCTGAATAGGAAGTACCTAAGCAACTGGGACCTGTGAGTGGCAGGTGATAATTAGAACTAGAAAGACAACCTTATAGGAGACTGCATAAGTCATTCAAGTATAGGCAATGAAAAAATATCAGGATCAGGAACATTGGGAAGATTACCTCAGGGCGTAGCATTCGATCCATTTCTAATAGCAAGTCCATCATGCTGCACCTCTCTGAACTAAGATGCGAGAGAAGCCCATTTGCATGAAGCATGTCATAGGTTCGAGGGTATGTGGGGAAGGGCTCGCACCTGTGCACCAAAAGACAAAATAACTAAATTTTATCAACCATGATAGAGGATATATTTCCCAAAGATGTAATAAATGTTACTGCTCAAAACAGTAGCACAGGTATAATTTAGAAAAACAATGCATATGACTAGAGATCGTACGCCAAGAGCTGACGAACGCTAGATTAGTCTCCTAAGTGATAATAAAAGTCTACAACTTTTGATTTGACACTCCCATCCAAAAAAAAAATAAAAGAAAAATCATGCAGTTCAAAGAGTCTTTATTCTTTAAGCTCAAACCTGAGAAGAAAAGTTTACTATATATAGTTTAGACATGTAATACTGCACCAAGGTAACAAACCCTATAAACATTACATCCTAGCTTTCTTAAGGTCTTGACTTCAGAAGCATTAATGATGATATTACTTGATTTAAACAAATAGGCAGCAAAGTTTCCAAAACAATTATAAGAACTGGTATCAAATAGACAAACCAATTATGACAAAATCTGCACCATGAAAATCATACTTAGTCAAAATGATAAGAAGAGAAATGAGTCAGGTTCCAAGATATCTATAACAGTGGTGAACGCCACTTAAAGCTCAGTCAAGTTTTTGAATGTCTAATTGCACTTTCTTTTCTAAAAAAAACTAACATACCAATCGTGCAAAACCCCAGCAAATCCTCGGTCAAGAATGAGAGGAAGTGTATTACGAGCCCAAACAGGTACAACATTCATCACCCACACTGATTTCCTTTCTTCCAGAAATGCTGCATTTAAACCCCCATAATGAGCATTCATGTCCATTACGTTGCGTATCATGTTATAAGGAGGTAATGGATCTTCATCCCCTGGCCTCTTAGGATGGTCGGAGAAAATTAAGGGTGTAAGCAAAGACCAATAATTTCTTAGAGCTGATCCCCAAACCTGCAAGTCTTCAAAGAAATCTTCAGGCTGAACACCTGCAGGGCTAAAAATGGATCACCAAACAGGAACAGCTATACAATGCATTTAGTGCATATTGAAGAAAAATTAAACAATATCATGTAAATAAAGGCTTGCAACCACAAGGCTGCAGTGTGCATATTCAAGTCTAGAGAACAGCCAATTCCAGCAAAATGCTGAAGGATTCAACTCTTTCTAAATTCTCTGCCTTGGGCTACTATGGCAGGAATAATATCTGGGTAGGTTTCTTTTAAGCTCATAAATGGAATGATGAAAAGAAAAGAAGTTGCACAGGAAAAAATAAATAATAAAAAGGAAACAATATGTTGATGCATTAAATAAGAAATATGTGTGTTTTAAAACAATACTTGCCATGAAGTTGAAGCTCAGCTGAGCTTAACTGGAAACCCGAGGACCTGTTCTGAATGGGAATCCAGCGTTTGCTGGTGGTCCCACTAATGCATGTGACAAGAGGTTGATAATATGGCAGAGTGTCATGCCCCTCATTGCAAAGTGCTGGAGTTTCCTGCTTCCTGTAAGGAAGGGGAAAAAAAAACAGAGAATATCAGCAATATCTTTGCCAGCAGTGTTATAAGTCAGAGAAAGAAAAGGAGTGGGGAAGAGAGAAAAAGAAGCTCTGTAAATTCATGTGTTCTATCTATAAACTAAAAACCTGCCTCATAGTTGTAAATAATTTAGGGAAGATAGTGTGTTATGATTAAGATCCTCACCGAGATTTGTAGCAATTGATATCTACAGTTTTCTGCCAGATGAAAGTCTCATCCTGCTGAGCTAGAAGACTCCAACAGATTTTTTCAGTTAACTCTTCTATCAATGTCAGTGTGCTTCTCTTCACTGAGCTTCCATGTGGTTTGCTCATTGGTGAAGTCAAAACAAAGTAACCTCCAGGCTTGAGCACTCGATCAACTTCAATAAGGAACATACCATCTGCATCATCAAACCAATGTCAGAAAGTAAAGCCTTGTGATTTTAAGAAATAAAATCTCACCCTTCAGTTTACCAAATTCACATACAGGAAAAAAATAAATAATATCTTAAAATGTGCATGCTCTTTATGAACTGGCATTAAATATTCGTGAATATTTTTCAGACTTTAAATACAAATATTTTAGCAATTCAGTTGGCTCAAATACACATAATTTACTTTTACATTAAAATTTTATCATTCATAGTTTACCTTTCACGCTTCAATTTTCTGGAGAGGAGGTGTTCCTTGGAAGCACACAACGTAAGGAGGTAAAAATAAATTACATCGTGCTTACATTTGTATTTCTAACATTAGAAAATTAAATTTTCCATAATGGTTAAGTGATGAAAGCATTTGTATTTCATGCATTCTTTACAACACATTTCAAAAAAGCTGTCCGATACATTTGCTTAAAGCAGTTTCTTTAATAAAACAATAACACATGTCTTGACATTGAATATGCGTACACCACGTGTCTAAAGAGTATCAGAAAACATTATAGGACCTAATATGGATAAAACTTTTGCAACTCAGAGACTCAAATATGAAGTAGTTAATCATAGTTACCTTAAGTCAACAAGGATAATAAGACATATATATCTGTATGACACATTGACAAGAGTTTATTGGAGAATACTGTATAAGATAGAAAAAAAATAATGGGCATGTCTGACCCTTAAACTGTCAGACATATACTGGTATCTGATAACTAATATCAGTATAGAATGCACATTTTGCACCTCCGCTTCAGAGTACAATTACTTTCAGGATAGAAATCTATTTCACTTTTCTATACTATTTTTATCTAACAGTTTTCTTCAGGAGAACTGAAGATAAATGCAGACCCAAACTCAAGCAGAAGTTGATAGGTTTCTTACATATGTCAATTCCAAACAAACATCATGCAAGGGCTCAGTGTACTCAAAGGAACCAAAATCTTAAACAGTAATGATATAGCAGCAGAAGGCTAACAAAAGAGAAGTCTTTAAAGCGATAGAAATCAAGAGAGCAGAAATCAAACTACAAACAATCTACTCAAAAAAATATTTTTGTTGCAAACCAAGATTCAAGCCATAGAATAAATCAAATAAAAAAAAAAAAAAAAAGAAGCTCTAGAGGTACCTTTTTCATCCCAAACAATACCACATTGAGCACAATGTACCATGTCAAATGACAATGATGGGTAAGGAAGCTGTCGCGAAATGAAATTGCCAATCATTGCTGGAAGACCTCTCTCAAGGGCCAGTTGAACTTGGCTACCAGTTGCCTCATATGCCGCAACACAAACAGCCATTAATTTCAGTGATACTAAATGTGCTCCAAAGCTACCAAAGCCGCAACCTATATCAAGAACCATTCGGACCTGTAATCAACAAAAGTGAAGTCAAACTTTAAATTGAAATACTTCCATTCAAAAATGTAAAGGGAAAGCAATATCACATCTTTATTTTCATGCTCATCAACTTTACTTTCATGCTCATCAACTTTACAAGACAATATAGAAGACACCAAAATCTATTGTGAGACAATTGCTATTTTTCTTAAAACCTAAACATGCATAAGTAGCAACAACAATCTGTAAAAAAGACTTACACCAGCTTGAATAAATTCGGAGTCACTTCCTAAACCTATCATCTCTGCAATCTGGCGAGAATAATCCTTGACACCATCAAAGATCAAGCCATCTTCTGAGTGAAAGGCAATTTGATTCTCTTCCAGTAACATCAACCTATACAGTTTGTTATCCAATAGGGAAATATACACAAAAAAGAATATGATGTTACAAGGACCATTTTGAAACTGACTGGACTAACATTTAAGATTGATAAAAAGAGATACCTTTTAGTCATGCTTCCAGACGAAAGAAATTGATCTTTTGTGAACTTCACATTTCCACTCCATATCACATCCCTACCAGCCGGCCACCTTAAGGGGATTTTATAGTCTTTTGGAGGGCGAACCAAACACCGGTATCTTGGTTTTGACATTTCACAATGCCGATCAAACTCCTCTCCATCTTTAAACCCAGCCAATAAATTTGCTGAAACATTGTAACAAGGCACATAATGTTCTCTGTCTCTACCACAAAGTCCAAGCTCTTTTTGGCGAGTTGCACTCAAAGATAGAGTTCTCAACTCCAAATAATCAACTGCAGCTTGCTCCTTTAACCTTCTATAATTTGAATAAATATCAGGCACTGGATTACTAGTCACAGAATCAAATGCGCTCGAAGAAGTGGTTCCTAAGATAGCGATTACTGCAAGCACACAAACAAGACACAGCAACAGCCAACTAGGCGGTGGTCTAGGGCCAAAAATGACCGATAGCTTATTGAACCAGGGGGTTCTCATGTCCAAATTGTTAAAACTGTTTTTGAGTCTCAGAATCCACTAAATAACCGATATTAACCCAAATCTTCTCCAAGAACTACGAAAACCATAACCGATCATAACATACAAACTTCTATATGTGTTACCATGAATCCGCACAATTCCTATGAGCATCGAAAACAACCCTTTCGAAGTTCTTTCACCAGAAGATCAAACCCAACAAATACATACACTCACATCATCCAAAAAAACTCAACTGAGGTTCAGCACACAACAGGACCTGAATTAAATCCTTAATATGAATCAAGAATCCAAACAATTCAGCTACAGTAGAAGAATTGCAATCGCCAATCAGAATCTCAGAATCCCAAAGAATAAAGAATTGAAGGCAACCGAGCAAGATTAAACCCAAACCAAACCAGTATCTTGTCAGTAACCAATCAGATCAACCTGCAACAGAAAAGGGCAAAAAAAAAAGCCAAAAAAAAAAAAAGAAGTCACTAACAGTTTGTTTAGGTAATTACTTATGAAACAAACAAAAAGGAAATAGAATCTCAGAACCAACTGAATTTAATGAAAAAAGCAACATCAGCATTCTGGATTCCAAAAATAATTCCTTTTTTTTTTTTAACTTTATACATCAGTTCACCCACTATCAATTCCAAATTAAACCATAATCAAATGCAGTCAACTTTCCATTTCTTTTCTTCAATTACCACGCACCAGATCTCGAAAAAGGCAAACAAAAAGAAATTCTAAAAACAGAAGAAGATCAGATCAAACACATTACGGAAACAAACAGAATTAAACAACAACTATACGAACACACATTCGCTGTAGAAAAAATCACAAAATAAAAAAATTAGGATTTTGGAGGTAAAATTACCGTTTTTTTGTTTGGTTCGTTGCAATGGAGAGCGCATATAAAGAGAGAGGGAAGAAAATATAGAAGTGCAGTGTGCAATTATGAAAGATAGATCAGATCTAAAGGCTCGCACAATTAGACAAGATGAGCATCAGCAGCAGCACCAGCAGCCATTATTATTAATTAAATCTTGTGCTCTGTGTTCTTCTTCTGTATTTTGATTAACTGTGAACATGAATTCGAAATTAAAAAAAAAAAACAGAGAATATTTGTAATTTTTTTTTTATTATTTAGTGTTTTGTACACTTTTACTTTTTGTTTGCTTTTATTTTATTACATGTACACACCTATACCCTAAGCTAATCTCTTTTTTTTTTTTTTTTTAAGAAAAAAAGAATAATTGAAGGTAATTTTTTTTGTCTGTTTGTATATGGTGCTGGAATGGCAGGTAGTTTTGATCTAAGCAATGACATTATATGCTTTAAGTATTTTGTGGTTTATTGATTAATAATTGAGTTTTTATTTTTATGTAGTTAAAGGAAATTATGATAACTAATTAAATTCTTTTAAAATTTTGCATAGAATAAAAAATTTATTTAATAGTTAATAATTCTATAATTAGCAACATACTAAATTTGTTTTAATTTGTTTTAATATGCATATGGGTGGTGTAAGATCATTGAGTTTTAATTCATTAGTTGAATGGTGGACTGGTGCCAATTGGAGCCTACTACTAGACTACTAGTGTTGTTGCTGCCTCTTGTAAGGCTTCTCTACAACTAACTGTCAAATAGTGTCAGCATCATAACGTTGTATTCCATTTTTATTTGGAGTTGAAGTTATTTTTGTTTGTTTACTTGCCAGAACCTATCAAACAGTGTCAGAACTCAGAATCCTAACGCTGTATTCCATGTTTATTTGGACTTTGGAGTTGTAATTATTTTTTGTTTGTTAATTGTCAAATTTGTCCCCTATATCAAGGGGAACAGCCGGATAGGGATAGCTAATACCCACTCAATTTATTTGACCCAATAAACTTTTCTTTCATTTTTTATTTTTTTTTTTATTTTATGTGGTTGGTGTGCTTTTGCTCTTTATTTATGTTGATGGGGTTGGTTTGTTTTTGGTGCCATTAACTTGTGCCCATCAACGGATTATCGTTTATTTTTTTCAGAATTTGGCTCTTCTGTTGTATAGATGTATCTAGCAGTTGTAGCATTGAATTGTATGCTTTGACACAACATTTGTAAAGCTTATGAGCACCAGCTTTATCTGCTCGAGACCTCAAGACAAGTAGAGCTGCAGAGGCACAACATTGTAGAATTATGATTAATTACTATAGCAGCCCTGAGATTTTACCTATTATACTACTAGGTCTCTCTATTTTCAGTAATTGATTTAAACATTTCTAAGGTTCTGCTCTATTAAACTATTACGTTCTTACCGAATAATTTACCATTAAATTGACCAATTTAAAAAATTATAAGTTCTATTTAGTCCCTAAACTTATAATATAATTTTAAATTCATTTATTTTTTAATTAGGTTAATATATTTTAATCTATTATGTTTTTTTTTGTAATAATAATTATAATATCTAAATAATTTTTATTTTAACATAAAAAATAAATTTAAAATGTATTAACTTAGTATTGGCACTACTCCAAAATAACTATGTAATCAATACCATATTAATTAGGATTTATCATATTGACATGGATTTAATTATTAAATCTCATTAAAACTATTTTAGTGTGTGTATTGTATATATATACATGCACACATTGTTTATAAGTCTTTCAAGAATTACAATCCAATCTCATTAAAAAATTTATTTCAGCATGGCGAGTCTCCTTCGAGGCATAGTGTCAATCATAAAAATAGAGTTCATATTAATATGGTAAACCCCAATTGATGGGCACCAATTACATAAATTATATCAGTACGGTGCCAATTACAAAATTGAGTACATGATAGTTTGATAAAGTATAATCAATGCAGTACAGATTACATAAGTTGCATTAACAGGGTAAGAATTAGTAAAATTGAGTCCATATCAATATAATAAATCCTAATTAATAAAGTATTGATTACTTATTCATATTGGAGTAATGTCAATTCTAAATCAATATGTTTTAAATTTATTTTGATGTTAAAAATAAAAATTATTTAGTTACTCTAATTATTATTGCAATAAAAACACAATAAGTAAAAAAATCTATATTAATTTAATTAAAAAAAGTATACAAATTTAAAATTATATTATAAGTATAGGGATTAAACAGAACTTTTAATATTATATTTTCATATTGGTCAATTTAACGGTAAATTAAACAGTAGGAATGTAATAGTTTAACAGAGTAAAACCTTAAGAATATTATAGTAATTATTGAAAATACAAGGACCTAGTAATATAATACGTCAAACCTCAGGGATGTTATAGTAATTAATTCATAGAATTATCTCGTGTTAAGTGAAACTTGAAGTGGTTGAATTGCTCAGAAAAAGTTTGCCATTTTGCAGAAGATGAAGAAGATTTTAAAAGCAACATAAGATTAGTAGCTGGCCCAACTGCAGCACATAAGTTACAAACCTGTCACCAGCAACTTCAGGCCCCACCCTCAATTGCAACCCTATAATTCTCTGGAGCATTTTTGTGGTCAGTTAGTACCAAACCAATGCGTGCAGGTTACCAATTAATATATTATTATCACACTATCAATTCAGCAACTACTACGGATTATTAGTTTAATTATATCAGAAGCAATTTGGTAGAGTGGTTTACAAGCAAAAACAACTGCAACAACTATTGCTTCCAATCAATTATCTGTCTGTTTATAAAGGAACTTCGAGTAAAATTTAAATTAAAGGACGGAAAATTGCCATCATGTCTCCCTCTAGACCACCATGAATTAATGATCGAAATCTAACCTTTTCTAAGGCAACCAACTTCACGTGGGAAGGAATGCGATTTTGCAACTGATAATTTATTAAATTGGGACCATAAACAATGGTGGACGTTTCAGGATCCATCAACTACTACGGGGCAAATGCCTTCAGAGAAACAAGGGAGAAAACAATTCAGCCCATGCCACTTTCAGAACTCAGCTTTTATAGATACCATTTAGATCAGCCAACTCAGTGAAAAATCCCACAAAATATCTTAAATGTCCCAAATTTCATAACAACCCCTAAAAATGGCTGCTCTAACAACCATATAGTATAATATCACAACCATCATGATCATCCTCCTTTAAGCAGTTCCTGATTCCCTGTTCAAGTAATCCACAAACATCCTTTTTGCGCTCTCAGCATCCCAAGGTGGGGGTCGACCACTTAAGCTTGTTTGACCTGTCAACTTAATGAAAGTTCGCCGTAGCCTTCGTAACTCTGGTAACCCAACTGATCTTGAAATGTTGAGAGTTGGCAAATCCTGACCAAGAGAAATACCATTTAGTG
>CATIWO010929879.1:0-13822 GCA_949673435.1 Macaranga tanarius
TTCATCATTTCGTATTCAACCATACCACCTCAAGTGGCTTTCATAATTCAATATATCAAATTTTGCATATGTACAATCATATCATCATAATCCAACATCCCATTCATTTTTCTCATCGTGAATCACAATTCACTTTTCTCACAATAATACATATTTACACCAAGTGGCTTACACCTCACAAAGTGCCAATATTCACAATGTATCATAACACATTCTCATCAACAATATATAAACATATTTTCATCATGATTTCTCACAACCACAAATTTATATGTGTATATATATATATTCTTCATGCCTTATCATAATAACATATTCATATATATTTATCATGCTCAACAATCTTCCCACTTAAATGGCACACACAAATTAATATAGTTAAGTAACTATAGTTACTTGAAAAATTACTATATGTAAGCATTAAATTAATAATTACTTACCTTAAGCCTTCAACTCCTTCTTAAAATAAAAGCTCCCTTAGTGATTAAGATCTCCAACATCCTTATTAAAGCTTACATACAATACATACATCAATTCACAAAGAAAACATGCCACTTGCACTTAACTCAACAAAATGCAACTAAGTGCAGTCTCATATTCTATGTTCAAAATGTCCAAATAATTCACACACACATCCAAAATTTATGAAAATATTAATAAAGGTAGAACTATGAGTCTAATTCAAATCCTAATTAGAATTACTTCATTTGGACATGTGTGAAATTAACTATGGATTTTTGAGTAAAACCGGGTAAAACAGAGAAATATAGGTAGCTGGTTGAGCAAGAAAATGTATGGTTGTACCAATCACCCTAAACAGCAGAATTAGGACTGGGAAAAAACATAAAAATTGTAGTAGACTCTCTAAGGTTTCCAGAAAATTAAACCTTGTTCAAATCAGAGGTCTAAAACTTAAGATATGATCAAACAAATGTGACTGATATATATGGAAAAACATACCCGAATTCAACTTACAACACCTAACTCAAATAATAAAAAATACAAGCAATCTTACCAAATTGATTCTCCCAATAGCTTCTAGATCTTCTCAAGCTTCCCAAATCTTTACTAGATATGTAGAGAATTTATCAAAATTTCTCAAGAAATTCAAGAACACTCTCTACTTCTCTACCACTCCCAATTCTCTACACACTTCTCTTCACATATACACACAAATACACATACACACACAAGTCAATCAAAAATATCCACTTGCCCCCTCAAAAGTCTCTCCTAATTATTACATATTACACAAATATCTTAAGTAGTAGTAGATAAATATCACTATTCTCTACAACATTACTAAATTAAATAATATATAAATATCATTACAAAAATTTTTACATACCCCCTTACTAAAATTGGATTATTATATAATAGTCCACAACTTTCTTTTATAACAAATCACTCCCAACTCACTCATCATTTTCTTTCCAAAATCTCTACACAACTCTTTACTTCACAATTAAATATACACCAATAAACTCCAACTAATCGCAACTTTTCATTTAACCACCTAAAGTATTCTTATAATAATTATCCAACCCACCAATAAATTCATATTTATTACATAATTAACAAATATAATAATACTTAATAATATAACAAAATATTATCAAAATACCCATTTAGCCCCTTAATGAAATGGGCATATTGCACAATACCCTCATAACTTTCTATTATTACAATTAACTCCAAACTTACCTTACAATTAAGTCTTTTTCTACACTCATGCATATACTCCAACTTAAATAAGGCCACTATCTACTATGCACAATATACCATACATACGTTATAAATACGTATATGAAAGGGCGGATGTTACACTAATATTAGAAACATAGTGTACATATATATATATATATATATATATATATATATATATATATATATATATATATAAACCGAATAATGTACATAATCAGTGTTCAGTGGTGAGGGAAAAACTAGGGGAAAGGGGCTATCAAATATACATAAAATGATACACTAAAAGATTAGAAAGCCCTATCAACCATAAAAGAAGGTAGTCTAACTACCCTAGGATGTGCCACCCACATGTACACCTAAAAATGGCAGCGACACTCCTAACTCTCATCCCTCATCTGCCAAAAAGTAGGTGGTCAACAGTAATAGTAGAAACTAGGTCCAAGTCAAGGAGACTCAGAACCCTAGTAGTAGTCTTATGGCACACTGCAATGGCCGTCAAATACCCATCCAAGAACTCAATCCTTTGCATATGGGATTGGTACTCGATCGCTATAAGCTCAATGGAAACTTAAAAGGATAGATTCGTATCTGCATCATGACGGATATAGTAGATGATCTCCATCTCGTCTCCCTATATGTCCAAGGTTTGCACGACCCAGTGTATGGCCATCTATACACTATATAAATATGTATAAGGTAGCTAGGCTGAAAAGAAAATAATTTTACAAAAGGAAGTGGTGAGTATTTCCATATAAAACACTCAGTGAGTAGACTAGACAATACACTCCTGGTAACTAAATAAGTAAATATCTCAAAATAATAATAAAGATAGTTTTTAACCAATCAAAATAAGTTGTTAAATATTAACAGAATAAAACCAAAGAGTCAAATTATAAACGTTTCAATTATATAAATATCAAATCATAAATGATTCATTTAAATAATACATAATCAGGTTGCTATCAATGTGGTGGGTACCAATCAACACATTGAAGGTTCGAGCTAGGTATGCATACCATTATCGTAAATCACTCAAAGTAGCCCCAAAGGCTTTCATAATCTCATACCACTGTATCTCGGATACAGAAAATATCATGAGTCGCTGTGTCCCGGATACATTCTTACATCTCATTGAACCCTGCCGTATTCCGGGTACGGTCTTACTACAACCCTTTAATTATTAAATCACTTTCATATATTAGTAACACATTTCACCAGTAATTTTATTTTTAATCAATTAGGGTTTCTCAGAAATAACCCGTAGTGAAACAACTCTCATCAAATACACTTTCAAATATAGTTTGCCTTCAAAATAGGCAGAGGCGTCGCCCTTACACCTACTAAGGCACCGCCCTCAAATTCAAATCAAAGAGGCTCCTCCTGATAAAAGCATAGAGGCACCGCCCTTTACCTACAGAGGCGCCGCCTCTATGCCTCAGAGGCATCGCCTTTGGGCCTTAAAGGGGCTGAGGCACCACCTCCAGCTCCCTACAGAGGCGTCGTCCAAATTTTCACATTATAGAGGCGCTGCTTCTTTGCACAGAGGCGTCGCCCCTTCACCCTGTGCAACGTTCATAAATTTCAAATTTTCAAAATAACCGATGAAATCCAATTTCATTCAATTAATCAAAACATTAACCAAATTATCAGTTCAACAAAAGAAAAATATAGGGTTTTGAAGAGGAACTTCCACTCACCAACGTCGTAGGTTCCTTCCTCCTCCCTCAATTTCTTGTGTTACTCACAAGGTGACAGAAGATAACTTCATTCTTCAGCTTCTCACTCACTCCTTTACTTCTATTTCTTTCTTCTTTTGCCTTTGGTACTAGAGAGCCTCCTCCCTCTCTTGTTGCAGAGGATGGGTGAGTCACCTCTCCCTTCCTTTGCAACCAACACGTCCATAATCCTCATCATTTTTTTAATTCAACCATTGGAGGAAATGGGAGGTTAATGCCAAACTATGCTTTAGTCCTTGAACTTAATTATTTTCAATTAAGTCCTTCAATCAAACTTATTTTCTATACAATCTAGTCTTAACCAAAAATAATATTAAATATTCAGGCACGGACCCAACATTTATGTTTGCAAATAATTAAAAATACTTATTTATTTTTTGGGAAAAGGTACAAATACCCTCTAATGTTTTACCCTAAGTGCAAATACCCCTAATGTTTACAAAATTTTCTCACATGGCATATTTGTACTTAGGGTAAAATATTAGAGGTGTATTTGTACCTTTTTCTACCAATATATCAGTTAATTATGGACCCCAATTGCCACGTAGATAGGCTATAACGGTATTATTAAATAAAAATTAACACTGTTAATGAGAGGAACTTATATTAGTATTTTTGTAATGTTAAGGGTATATTTGAACCCTAAAAAATATTTAGGGCATATTTGCACTTAGGGTAAAATATTAGGGGGGTATTTGCACATTTTTCCTTATTTTTTTAATCATTGGTAATAAAACAGTAATTTAAGAAAAATATTTTTTATGTTAATTTTCTTGAAATTATTTTAGTGAGTTATATAGTTATTATAAAAGTTAAATAATAGAATAAGTCGTAGATAAATAAATAAATAAATTATTTATTTATTTATTTAAAATATTAAAAAATAAATTTCTATAGTTTTATGACTGAAATGTAAAAAAAAAAAAATTGATTTTGAAGGTTGACTAACAAAAATTTATTTTGGCTAATAGATAGAACTAACATAAAGTTTTTTAAAAAATTTATAAAACTTAATTGTAAAAAAAATTCTTATAGGACTTAACTGAAAACCGATATAGTTTTATAAGATTAAGATTGTTGTTATCCCTATATAATATAGGCTTATTTGTAAAAAAAAATTCAAACGTTTACAACTTTTTGCAATTTAATCCCAACCTTTTAATTTTTGCAATTACGTCCCAATTTTTAATTTTTTTTTGCAATATTAACACATTAATGAATTTGGTCAAATAAATTAATTCATTAATATTTTGCAATAAGGCTTATTGAGGTCCACTCTTTGTGTTGGTAGCATTACACTTCATTGCCCCCTCAGAATTTTCTAAAATAATTTTGAACAAATTCATTAATGTGTTAACATTGTAAAAAAATTTAAAAATTGGGACATAATTGTAAAAATTAAAAGGTTGGGATTAAATTGCAAAAAGCTGTAAACATTTGGATTTTTTTCACAAATAAGCCTATAATATAATATTTAAGTAATATAAATTAAATAATTTCAATTTTATAAAAATATAAAGAATTAAAATTATTGTTAAGTTTGGGTGAACTCATTTATTGAGACTTAAATTTAAATTTAATTTTAATTTTTTAAAAAATTCAACTAAATACCACTTTTTTTTTTTTTTTTGAAAAGAAAATTCCACTCAATTACTAGACTTTCCTTAGTTTCTGCTACTAGAATATCTCTTCTTGAGAAAGCACTAGTTCTAAATCTATGAGGAGCTTTTACACATGCATTAGATGAATCCACCGCAGAGAAATTATAGCCTATCATTGGCTTTTTATGTCAGGTATATAATGACATAGAAAGACAAATAAATCAGATTCTAATAGCTGTTATAATTTTAAAAACATAAAAATACGTGTATCACCGTTTAAATCTCAATTAACCTCGTAATCTCTTTTCTTCAGGGACTTTACATGCCATATTTTACCAAAAATTTTTTAAAAAAATTCTAAATCGATAAGCAATGAGCGAGAGTGATCACAAAATGGAGATAGGCCACGAACTTTTTTCTCTACCAAGAATTTTTTTTTTCTATTTTTGTTTGGTGGTTTTTAATGTTTAAAGAGAAAAGTAATTGATTAATGGGTCTCTTTGTTCTGGTTTATTTTCTTTTCTTTTTTTTTTTTTTTTGGCTTATGTGGTTTTTTTTTAAAGAAGGTAAAAAAAAAAGGATTAGAGAGTGAGTAATTTGGGATTGAGAAATATTTCTCATGAGATGGAAGGAAACGAGAATATCACAGAGATATAGTTTTTTTTTTTTTTTAAACTGCAGAACAGTATTTTTATGTTTTTAAAAAATTATGAAAGATGTTAAAATCTGATTTGCTTATATTTTCATGTCATTATCTGACATGGAAAACTAGTGATAGGCTATAATTTCTCATCCAGCGTATGCCAGTAATGCGAGCATTAATGTATGGCATACTAACCATTTTTTTTTATCCTTCATGTGCTAACCATAACACCTATAACCTGTGGACCACTCGTGTAACATGATGATTCTCTCAAACATTACATGCACCAAACCCTAAACCTTTATTTCTAATTGTCTAATGATGCCATTTCTCATCAATCAATTCAAAAGTGCTGTAATGACTCCTCACCATATTCAACACATTATTTTCTTCTTTTTTCCACACTGTTTTCCTCTCACCTTTTGTTTTATGCATCTCATTACTTTTTTTGACAAATTCCCACCACTATTGATATTGATAGAACAATCTTGTGCTTCAAATTGGCTAATTTTGGCCACAAATCGTTGTGATTTTATCTTGTAATTATGCATTAACTAGTGTAGTATATGCAAGTTCATCCACAAAAGAATTGTCAATTTTTTTTTTTTTTTTGGTCAGAAAAAGAATTGTCAATTTTTACTAACATATTATTATTCCACATCACATATACCACAATAAATACTTCGAATTTTTCTTTTTCTTTTTTTTTTTTTAGTTTTTTTTCCTTGCAAAAGGGACTGCTAATGATACATAACACTTGAAAAAAAACAAACTAAATAATTGCACGCACACTCAATCATACAAGAAAAGAAGAAAACAGCAAACCTATTTATAATTATAAGCCCTAAACTTAATTAACAGCACTTAATTATGATAATAATACGAGTAATCTATATCCTAGATTAATCACATTATAGAACAAGCTTGTGGGTTCTCATCACTAAAAGCAGTGGTGTACCGAACTTCAGTAGAGCTAGCACGTGCCAGCTGAGACACATGTGGGTCCTCTGCTCTTCGCACGTACCCTGCTGGGGCTTTCTTGTCGTATACCCCAGGAGCATAAGGGTGTTCCACCACATCATATGGGACATATGGCCATAACTCCGCCTTCTTACCCGTCCGATGAGCCACGCGGGCCACCACCTTTGATGGATCTACATATCCAACGACTGTCAGCTTATTGGCTTTGCGTTCTACGTCTACTTGCTGTACTCCTTTCATCCCCTCCACTGCTTTTTTCACTTTGCGTTCGCATCCTTCGCAGTCTATTTTAATCTTAATCTCCACCGTCTGATCACAAGAATCATTACTATATTAAAAAACCAAAATGCCCCTTTTATTATGCCCCTTCTTATTTAGTAATGCATAGCACATATTACCTAAGCGGAATGAACGCTATAGAAAAATATATTCAAATAAATAATAAAACACAAATTTTTGATACAATCATTTATGAAAAATATTTTTAGACCAACTTTTTTAGGGTATATTGTTAAAGAAATTAAGTTTATATTTTTAGTGTTTAAAACTCTAGATCAAAAGTTAGTTTTCTAATTTAAAGATCATATAGAAAAAAAAAAAAAAAAAAAAAAAAACGAAGTCCGTTTATTTAATATGGTATATGGTATAATTATGAAAATTAATTAAAAAAAAGTCTCTTATGTTCTGAAATATAATAACTGTCATCTACCCCAACTAATACAAATAATTTATCATTCAGTCACAAAATCAAAGCATTCAGTTAAGGGTTCAATTCCTTTTTCCCCTTTGATTTGTCTTCAACAGAAGAGAACTTTCAAAAGCAACATCAAATTATACATAACAAATAAAAAGAAACAAAAACTACTTCTACACCAGAAGATTGGTTTCTCATGCACTATTTTTTACAAAAATAAATAAATAATATATCAATAACTAAAAATCAAGCAAAAACACGAGAAACAAAAAAGAGAAGAAAAGAAAGAACAAAACAAACCTGCAATTGTTTACGTTTCTTGAGTTTAGAACTACCATGAGAGCAGTCAAAGAGATGAGAGAAATGATCAAGAGCACCCATTCAATTAACTATTATATATCTATCAATTATTCCAAGCTTTTCTTCTGATACTACTGCTGCAAAAAGTATATACTGCAAAATGGAATCAATTAAAGAGACAGAGAGATGATAATGATAAGAACATATAAAAGATGGTAACAAAAACACCTATATGACTTTTGGGTTTGCTTTGCCTTTGGCTTTGGCTAAAGTGTAAGTAACTAGGTAGTATAAGTGTGTTGTACGATGGACATGAGTCCTCTCGATGAATTGTATCACCACTTATATAGCAACATTTGGTCTTCGTTTTTCGAATCTGAGTCGTCCGATTCGTTTTTTTTTTTTTTTAATATGGATCTAAGGTATGGTTCATCTGGGTTTCTGCCACGTGTCCATGCTCAGACTTAAGTATTTAATTATCGGTTTTATAGAATCTATAATTTGTCGAGGCTATCCGTGCACCGACCCACCGGAATCTATGGGTCCCATTCAATTTGTATGGGTCCCTTGTTAGTTTTTGGCGCGAGATGTGAGGTGATGCTCACGCGTCTTTGATCCCATAAAACAGTTATCTTTTGTTATTGGTAATTGTACGGTCTCAATATGAATTTTATCTTTTTTTTTCTTAAATGTGTAATTTTATAAAATAATTATTCGAATATACCCTATTAACTTTAATTTTTATTTTAATATATTATAAACTTGTTTTCTAAAGTCTTTTATATTATTAAATTTTTATTTTAAGCACATTTTAAATTAAAAATTCTAAAAGTACAAAAATATAAAATTATAATCATAAAATAATAATTAATAAAGTAGTAAAATTTTACAATATGTTAAGATTTTGACTAAAAATTACATTATTTAACTTCTTTTTTTATGGAAAAGTATATTATTTAACTTTTATTTTCATATTTAAGAGTAATTGATATCATAATTTTTGTTGAATATTGAGAAATCAAATGGATTAATGGAACAAATCTTACCTCCTTTTTTTTTAGTATCAAAGATAAAAATAAAAAGAAAATGTCAAGTTAAAAAAATTAATAAATTTTAGAAATTGTTTAAACAACATTTGTTTTTTTTTTTTTTTTTAGGAATATTTAAACAACATGCGAAAATAGGGGTGTTCATTTAGTCAGTTTGGTTGGTTTTGGGGGTTTTTGACCCAACCAAATTAATTGAACTGAATTTTACGAAAACAAACTAAACCGAATCAACCTAAAAATTAAACTGAACCAATTTTTTATAATAAAAATGAATCGACCGAACTGAATCAAAATTTTTAGAAATATTAATTATATTATTTTTTATATTAAATTATTTTAAAAATATATAAAAAAATAAAAAATCAGTTAGTTCGGTTAACTGAATTTTTTATATACAAAATCAAATCAAACTAAACTTAAACTTCAATTTAATTCAATTCAATATTAAAAATTCAAAAATAATAAAAAATCAAACCAAAGTAAATTAAATTGGATCGATTCATTTTTGGTTCCATCAATTCGGAAGGTTTGCGCATCCTTGGTGAAAATTGTAAGAATTTGTTGTGTTTGTTTTTATGCGAGGGTCCCAAATGTTGGCTGGAAGGGGCAGTTGGCAAAAGTGAGTTGAGTGGACGGTCCCTTTCTGTCATTTGAGATTGGGCCATTAAAACTCCTTATCGTTCGGCTTGCTTAATTAATAATTATAGTTTGTTGTAATTTACCGATAGATATTGCAACTTACAAATGCTTTTTATGAGAAGAAAAAACAAAACAAATCCTACTTTATTTTGCAAGATTCGAAATTTTCTTTATGTTTTTTTCTTTTTCTGGTTAATTGTACAATTTGAATTTTTGTTCCTTTCTTTTTTTTATTTTTTTACTTTTCTTTTGAACGTGTACAATTTGAATTCTAAACAATATAACAGGTCCAATCCTTATTTGAATAATTGTTTCTGGAAAATATATTAATACCCAACTCTCGCAATAATTATATAATTTATTTTCGGTTCAGTAAATCAACTGATGTATAACTTTATTTGCAGGTCTCTTGATTTATAATTGAACCCGGTTCAAATAAGTAAATTCCCATTAAAAAATCATGAATTCCAATCTCAATTCCTAAATTGAATTCGCAGCAGTTTCATATTTCACACTTTCTTGAAACATAGTGTTAATGTTTTCTCGCAAAAAGAAAAAGAAAACAGTGTTAAAGTATTATTTGGTTGGGGTAAACACTAATAAAAAAAAAAAACATAAAAAAATTATGTAATTTTATGTTTTAATAAATTTTAAATATACGATTATTGGATAAACTAAAATTTGTACTTTTTTTTATTGTTATTAGTTTTCAATATATTGATTTAACTTTAATAGTAAAATGTGATGTAATATACAACAGAAATATCACGTCGGCACGACATCAACACCCAAAAAATATGTTAGTATTATAGTAGCAATTCTAATTATATTAATGTAACATTTTAATTTGCTACATTAGAAATTACATATCTTTATACATTATAAAAGATTATATACTTAAAAAATTATTAAAGGTATAAAAACTTTTCTAACCATATATGTATTGTTTGTGTCAAAATTTAAGTTATTGATCCAAACTCAAGAACATTAACTAACTAACTAATTAATTAATAATTAGTTAATTAGTTATAAAAATAGTGCACAATTACGGTTATCAAATTAAAGAAAAGTAATGGAAGTTACTATTTAGCGGAGAAAACATAAGGCAATTGTAGAAAAGAGCATCCAAATGAAGTAACTATTTAAAAAATGTGAAGAGTTAGTATTATCGGGACGGGAGAGGAGCAATTAGTTGTTAGAAGTCACATGCTTAGTGTGGGGCAGAGAAATTGAACCCAAGATCTTTCCCTCCCAAAAAGTAAAGGCTATTGCCACTTGAGTTAGACCTCAAGTGTGGAGTTACCACTTAGTGGAGGCATGACATAGGAGAGTTAATTATGAGGGAGTTGTTGGTAGAGGTTTAAAAGAGGAGTTTCTCCAATAGTTTAGAACATCATCCAAATCCAACTCTAGCACAAACACAACAAACTCCAATCAAACATAAACAAATAACTCAACTTCAATTTTAATTCTCTTCATTCTTGTTCCTATTTGCATTTGCTTTGAATATAAACTACTTTCTTTAGCTTTTACAATAATCTTCTGCAATTCTCTTTAATTCCCTAGTTTTTGCATCAGCTCTATTTAAATTCTCTGGCATTTAATTCTGTCTTTTTACATTTTCAACATATTAAATTTAACTACTCCCAGTACATGCTAGTGTAAGAACCCTACAAATGTTGATCCCTTAATCTACATTTAATAGTCTGTTTAGAAGTCTAATTATAAAAGTTGGTTTACCTAATAGCACAAGGGGCACTCATTTTCTACTTTAAAAAAACCAAGGAGCAACATATATATAATTTTTTAATGTTTTGTAATTGGATATATCGATTGAAATTTGCTAGTATAATAGTTAGTAGTGGTTGAATTTGTTCATGCACCCATCACGTTCAAAAAAATCAAAGATGTTCTATTGGTTGCTAAATGTCTAAAGAAAAGAGGGAAGTGGGTAGGGGATCCATAAGTGTTACAAAAACACGACACTAGATGAACATGATGAAATTGATATTTGATACCATACACGAACTCTGTTCAACTACTAGCTCCATCGTAGATTCAAAGGATTTAAAATTTCAAGATAGAGAGCAGTGAGGGTGAGGGAGTGATTTCTTTTTGACCTTTCAAAGATAGACTCCCTTAATATACCATTGGAACTTGACTACTTGCTATACTTCTACATTGCTGCATTTATTTTGACACCTTTATTAATATATAATCATCTCTATTTTATTAATTGTGTATTTTAAATTAAAATTATATAACTTTTATTCATGTCTTAAATTTAATAAATAAAGATTCCTTATTCACCAATCACACTAGGATCCATATAAGGAATTTGGAAAAAAAATATATGGTATTTTCACTTTAATCTAAACTTAGAATTTAAGTTCTACTGCATTAACAACTGAACGAAAAGCTTGTTCATGCACAAAACCTTAATTAAATGTCAGTCAGCTAATTTAAGACCATTGAATCATATTAGGGACACACATGCATGATGCATCACCTCCTAAATAAAGGTAAAGTCAGTTATTACATTGGAGTTTGGAGTTTGGACCATTCCTTTCCCCAGGGATCCAATGTAATACATTAATATTTGTACTCATTAGCAACTTAGCATTAATTGTGGGAGTGAGATGGTTGGATTGATATTTTTATTTATGAAAATTATAAAAATTTAAAAATTTGTAGTCATTATTTATTAATATTAATAGTAAATTGTTATTTTTTATAGTGATTCATTGAAAAAATAATTTTCTATTCACAACTAATTGAGGTTCGGTTGGAAAAAAATAATATTAAATTTTATAAAATAAAAATTATAATAGTTTTTGACTAACAAATTAAGAAAATAATATTATTTCTTACAAAAAAATAAAGAAAAACAATGTATTTTTATATTGTTCTATTGAAATATAATTAAAATTTTATTATTAAACTAATCTTGAATCCATGCAATATTTTTCTAATTAACAATTAAGATGATAATAATATTATTTCTTACAAAAATAATAAAATAAAATAAAATATTATTTAATTCAGTCATTTATATTGATTTATTGTAATATTATTAAAATTTATCATTAAATTAATATTGAATAGATGCAATGTATGAAATAAATTAATATATATTTTATTTAATTATTTAAAATATAAATAAAATATATTAATTAGGTAATTTTAATAAAATAAAAATTGTAAATTTATATAATAATTTAATACAAAAAATGAATTAAATATTACTACTATTTACAGTGAACTTTACAGGAGATATAATTAATAATTACAGTTTTTTTTATCAGAAATTAATAATTACAGTTCATTCATTATTATATGTACATTGAATATAATGTATAAATTTTCTTTAACAATAATATCAAGAAAAGAAGTTGATGAAGACAAAAGTGGAGATAAAATATTCTATTTTTGTGATAATTCTCAGTATGTATATACAATATTGAATTTTTTGACGTTATGGCCATCTACCATCAATGTTGTTTAGTGGTAGTCAACCTAGCAGTGTGAAAGTGATCCCATCTACCATTAATGGTGGGAATGGCATTTTTTTAAAAAAAATTTAATGATTAATTAATTAAATATTATAATACATATGAACATAATAATTGACTTCAGCTTCATTACTTAGCCGTTGGCTCAATTTAAAAGCAGTTTGTATAGTTTCATTTAAAGTGAGTCGGTCAAGCTACAACAGGCTATAGTTTTTTTTTTTCTTTTTTTTCTTTTTTACAACGGAAGATGGGTATAGTAATTATTTATGTGAAGGTTATTTAAATAACAAGTATTACCCTTTGAAATTACGGGCAATTCGAGTGGCGTGGACGGACTAGTTTGGGATTGACAATTATAAACAATATAAAATTCAAAGAATTTGAATTTAGGTGATAAATGAATAAATTAGTTTAAAATATTGATAAAATTATGTTTAAATAGATTGAATATGTTTAATTTATTTAAATACATGTCAATTGGTTTCTTTAATTATATTATTGTGTTAAAATATATCATATGATATAGGGAAATATACACAAATACCATCTTTTTTAACTTTTTTAACTTAAATATTTCAAGTTTTTAGAAATTATCTTCATATATCTTTTTATTTACCTGCATGCCCTTCCTCTTCTTTTTTATTTTCTTCCATATCAGTTCTTCTTCCTTCTCTTTTTTTTTTTTTTCCTTTTTTCTCTTGTTTCTTTATTTTTATTTTCTTTTTTTTTTTATTTCTATTTTTTCATAATCTTCTTTTTTTCATTTTTTTTTATTTTCTTCTGATTTTTTTCTTGTTGTTTTTTCTGTTTCTTTTTTTAAAAAAAAATGTTCTTCTACTTATTTTTTTCTTTGTCTTCTTTTTTTTCTTTTTTATATTTTTTTCTTTTTTTTACCAAAAATAAAAATACATCAATATGTCATTCCCTTTTTTATTTTTTATTTTTTATTTTTATCATCCC
>CATIWO010930176.1:0-14067 GCA_949673435.1 Macaranga tanarius
TTTATTAGATGACTTGTGTTAATTTATAGCTTTTCTTTTCTTTGTATAACGAGGTGAAAATTAGTGCAAAAGGGGCAAGCGTGAGATTAGCAACGTGACTTTCATGAGAAAAATAGGCAAAACTGATTTTATTTGCGTGCTGGTCTATATTTAAGTATCCATATATACGAAGAAACATAAAATTGTATGTGATGAAAAGGTAAAATATGTGAAGTGAAAAAATAATTAAGTGATAATTTTTTTAAAGAATATTTTAAGGTCAGGATTTTAATTATGCTATTATAAGGGGCTGTTTTCTGTTATATTTTCCATCAATACTTAAGTTATATAGTTTTCCTATTATCCAAAAAAATAAAATAAAATGTAATGCCTAGTTTAAGTGGTTAAAAGAGTTTTGATAGTTTAAATTTAATTTTTGGTGATAATATTTACAAAAAAATAAATATATCAGAATTGATAAATATGAATTATCATATCCCCTTATTCACGAATCTAAGTCCAAAGAGAACTCTATATCTGCATACGAAATCAAATATCAAAAAGGTTAAAGAGACCTAATTGGTAAGGAATTGGGACTCACATGATATTAATCCACAAAGGACCAAGTATGTCCTTTTTGTGCCTATATATAGGCTAACATCTTTCATTATCGAGCATCTTGAATAATTCTCTTTAACTTAAGCCACGGAGAGCCTACGGATCAGAGATCCTAGATCCCTCTAGTTTTCTTGGTGCTTGTAGGTACAAGAGAGGAGCTCATTCATCAATTGGTGTCGTATGTGGGAAACTCAATTTTGTTTTCAATCTTGTTTATGGGAGCAATTTTATTTTCTAAACCACACTCATTAAAATCTCCTGTGTTAATTCATGGCAAACACTTCGGATCCTCCATCTAACTAAAGTGGAGTATCTACCAGCACCTTGGTTGTCAATCAAGCACGCCCAACAACTTCTCAAGGCGATTGTTCATAATCTCTTGGATCAGAATCATTACTATTGACAATCATTACTCAACCAGGAATAACTTACGGAATATCTCCACCATATTATGCTCTTTTCCAGTATATGTCCAGATCGGTTCCAACCGTTCTTTTTCCAAATCTGCCAAAATTTTCAACTCCACCGAATGTGTGCAGAACTAGTTAGACTCTCGTTCTACCCAATTTACCACCATTAGCCAGAGAGCAAATAATTCAGAGCCTCAATGCTCAGCTTCAGCTTGTACAACAACATATATTGTTCTTCACTCAAAGAACTGATGCCCCTGCTACAGGAACATCTACTCCTAAATTTGTTCCAACCATAGGGGCGAACGTCGACAATCAACTGCCACTCCGTCATGAACGAGTGGAATCATGTGATAACAGAAACAGGAGATAAGAATCCAATTCTGAATAGGAATCTGAATCTAATTGTCCAAGAAGGGAGAGGACTGACTTCAATCGTCAGTTACGAGAAGTATTACATAAAGTTCAAACCGGACCTGATGAAATAGAATAATGTATATTAGATGGGAGTACTCCATTCATTCATAGCATAATGGCAACCGTAATACCATCAAAATTCAAAGTTCCCCCTCTTGATCAATATGACAGAACGGGTGACCTCGTAGCTCATGTCTCAATGTTCCGTATGAAGATGATGCTGTAGAATGTTAACGATGCGATCATATGTCAAGTCTTCCCCACAACTCTGACGAACACAGCTCAGAGATGGTTCCACAGACTGCCAAAAAATTCTATAGCCACTTTCAAAGAATTAATCGAGCAATTCAGGATTCGGTTCATTACTAATATCCCGCCAAAAAAGAGCATCAACGATTTATGAATCTGTAAGAAAGATGATAACGAAACACTTCGAAGTTATCTTGATAGATTTAATAAAATCACTATGCAAATAGAGCACTTGAGCAATAAATCAGCCATAGATGCTTTAAAATTCGGAACCAAGGTGGGGAAGCTTAGAAATATGATAACGATAAAGAAGCTCCAAACTTTTTCGGAAGCAATGGCTATCGCAACTAAGTTGATTGACTTGGACGAAGACAGAAGAGACATGCGAAGAAAAGATTATGAAAGGGGGCCAAAAAGAAAGGACAAGAGAAAAGAAACAAAAAGGGAGTACGGTCCTAATAAACAGAGGAATGACGATAGGAGATACGCTCCTCTTAATACTCCTAGATCAGAAATCTTAATATGGATTAAGCAAAACGGTATAGACATACTAACTCCACGGAAACTTAATCTGCTTCATAGTGAAAAAGAGATAAAAACTTATACTATAGATACCACGAGACCATGGTCATGATACAGACGAATGTCGTGATCTCAAGATAGAGATAGAACGATTGGTCAAAGCAGGATCTTTGAAAAAGTTCACTGAAGATTTCCCAAAGCGAACTAGAAGTTTGAACATTCAGCCTAAACATCAAGAGGATGCAAAAAAGACTCGCAGAGATGTATCTGGAGTCATAAACATGATCTTAGATGGTGAATCATCATCAGAAGGTAAGAAAATACCACAAAGAGAGATATATTGTGCACGAACCAATTCTCCCATGCCAACAGTTATGATCACCCTGGAGGACGGACTACATGTCAAACAACCTCATAATGATGCACTAGTCATCAATACTTATATAAAAAAACTATTTGGTATAAAGAATACTCGTAGATGATGGAAGTGCAGTTAATGTCCTTACCTGGGATACTTTTTGAGCAATGGGAGGCTCATTAGTAGAAATGAAACCAATCACCAACCCGATAACCAATTTTTACGGAGGAACGGTAAAACCAATAGGAAGTGTTGAGTTGGAGATGGAATTAAAAGATCAAAATTCCTAAAAGCATCTTACGATAAAATCATTGTTCAACATTGTTGACACTCGGCTAGCCTATAACAGAGTAATCGAAAGGCCAATCCCATAGGAAACTAACGCAGTAATAAGTATTAGGTACTTGATAATGAAAAATTCCTATTCCAAGGCAAGTCATTACGATCAAGGGAGATTAGGAGATCACCTAGCAGTGCTATCAGTTAGCTACAAAAGACGAGTTAGAAATCTTTTCAATTGAATCCAACATGGAAATTAAGAAATAAGGAATAAATCCAGAACTGATAGAAGAATTGAAAGAAATAAAGCTGCCGAATGACAAAACTATAAAAATCGGTGGCGAAATACTATCCTAAGATATTGGAATATAGAAAGCTTACAAAAATACTACCAGTAAGTACTTATAATTTGTAAGCATTTTTAAAGGGAAATACCATCCTAACATTTTTTAAAAGAATAAAGAATTTCGATTACTGGAAATACACAAAAGACGAGTCCATCCACTCGCAAACAAAATGAGTAACCATACTCGTATTAATTACAGACGAGTATATATACTCACAAATAAAATGAGTAACCATACTCGTATTAATTAAAGACGAGTCCATATACTCACAAACAAAATGAGTAACGATACTCGTATCAATTAAAGACGAGTCCATATACTCGTAAACAAAACGAGTAACCATACTTGTATTAATTAAAGATGAGTCCATATACTCACAAACAAAATAAGTAACAATACTCGTATCAATTAAAAATGAGTTTATATTGCAAATAAAATGAGTAACAATACTCGTATCAATTAAAAATGAGTCCATATACTCGCAAACAAAATAAGTACCGATACTCATAAAAATAAAAAGATGAGCTCTTAAACTCACAAATAGATCGAGTAAACGCTTCTACTCGCATACATTAGGCATACTTTCACAAAAAAGAATTTGAGTGGTAAAAATTCAAAAAAAGCCACGACACTCGAAGACTACACAAAGCGAATTACAAATAAAACAAGTATCTGATACTTGTAAAATTTTACTTAGAGATCAATATACAACCAAATAGCGGAAATGAGAAAAGATATTTTCATTGATCTGAAAGTTTGATATAAAATTACCTTTATAAAGGTGAGAAATAAAAAGAATACAAATAAGCTATTCCTTTGGTGAAGGAGGAATGCTACTTCCACCAACAGAAGGATCCCCAGAAAATGTCACAGCTGTAGTCAATTCGGCAACAGGGTCAACATCCCCAGTTTGAACAGATGAATGACTCTCTGCAACAGTAGTCACCACCTTTTCTCTACGAATCACTTCACTTAAGTCACGAAGAGAAATCCTTTTAATTAGGGTAAAGTCAATATCGGAATGTTGTAGAGACAACATTCGTCAACATTTTGATTCTATGGCTTACATAAAATCGGCTGTTAGACATTAGAAGCCCTTCTTCTCATTCGCACAGGCCTCTTTTAATTGGCGAACCTCTTCTTTATAGGCAGTAATTATCTTATTTTGCTCAGCTACGGTTGAACTCAACCGAAAAATAAAACTTTAGAGATCGACATTCTCCTTCTTCTCAATTTCTAAACTCGAGAGGGCACTATCTCGCTTTGCTCGCACAGTCAGAATAATCTCCTTGGCTTTACGGAGATCGCTCTCGTGCTCCATAACAAGCTCATTCATCTTTTGAACAGCAAGGCTACACTTGCTCTTATGAATATAACGAATGTTATCCATTCGCAATACTCCTTGAATTGCCTGAAAGATAAAAGGCATCAGAATTATGATTGAAATAGTCAATATACAGAGGCAGTTGAAAATAAAATACATCCATCATGCCTAAAATGACTTGACTCTTCAAATCGTTCTCATCTGTAGCCTCCCATCGGAGCATATCCTTCTTCAGGCGATGACACTCTGAAAGATGATCACGAACCAGGGGATTGGATATACTCAAATCTTCAACTTTCTTCTCAAACCAAGTCATTAGATTAGGACAAGCCTCTAATCTTGAGCATTTAAATTGAATGTCCCCCTCCTCAGTAGCAGGTTCGTAGGTCCCTTCCGAACCCCTCGCTCATTTCCCCTTTTATTTGTTAGGAGCTTCGGTTTCCTTATGAGCAGGGGAAGAGAGCGGAACATCGTAATCCTCCACGGTGATTGAAGGAACACCAACCTCTTCAACACCAGTGGGGGTAACAGTAGGGTCGGTAGTAACTTCTGGAGTTTCATCTATAATATCTATAAGATCTTTCATGAAAACAACAAGTAGATCAGCCATCTACACAATAGAAAAGAGAGTTAGATAAATACCTCTGGATTTCGGAACTTCAGTGATAATATCATAAAGACTAGCACAAGTAGGATGCTCATGTCTATACACGAATCTGTCAATATAAACATTGGCAGAAGGCATCAAAGTGGAACACCGATAATGAAGATCCGCGAGAAGAGTGAGATCAATCTCCTCTATGAACTCTGACGATCGTTTAACTGATTGAAGTTCATTCGTCCATGTCACTGGCACTTGTTGGAAAGCAGTTTCGTGCTTAATGAAGAAAAATTTGCTTTTCCAATCTCGACTAATATCAAGCAATTTTTTAAACAAATTGAAACTGGGAATACTAGACATCGAATAGGTGAGATCACCTTTCATTTTTATCAAGAAAAACATATATCGATGCATTTGAATTGTGGGTTCGCGACCATGCGAACGAATCAGTTCACAGCAAGTGGTAAGGAACCTATATCCGTTCGAATGTAATTGACCCGGAGCAAGATTATAGGCCCGAAAGAATAACACCAAAAATGGATCTAAAGGAAAGTGGAGACCCCCCTCCAATTGGTCTATATAAATAACTATCCTATTTCGCTTCCCATCTTTATCAGGATTGTGGTGAGCCCTAACATGAGAAGTGGCTTGAAAAAACTTATATTCGGCATGAATATTAGATTTCTTCCTACATTTTTGAAAAATATTTTTAAGAAGTACTGGAGGGAACTCGGATGGATCTAGGGGTAGCCTAAGGGCCATAACAACTAGAAAATAAATAATAAAGCAAATAAAAGATCAAAAGGAGAAAGGAAGAAAAAAATGACCTTTGAAGCTTCGAAACTAAGAATGCCGATCACCTGAAGAATCTAGAGAGAAGGCAGAGCTCCAGAGAGAGAAGTGATAAAGAGACAAAGTAAAAATGAAAATGATCCAGGAAAGGTTTATAAAAAGGGAAAAGTTTCACTATCCCTCACACACCCTTGACAGTTGATATGCCCATATTTTACCGAAGAGAAGGGTATTCCAGGAACGGAGAAAAGGAAGTGATGCCTCAAAAAATGAAGAGACTCGAATAGTTATACAAATATATGGCGCATGACAGCTTCATTTATTTACCAAAAAAAGAAAAGAGAAACCCTTTCATCTTCTCAATAAAAACGAACCTCTTGAAGGTCACAACGTATGAACCTCTCAAGGTTTAATAAAAATGAACTTTTCGAAAGTCATAAAGTACGAACCTCTCAAGGTTCAATAAAAATGAACCTCTCGAAAGTCACAACGTACGAACCTCTCAAGGTTCAATAAAAATGAACCTTTCGAAGGTCACAACGTATGAACCTCTCAAGGTTCAATAAAAATAAACCTCTCAAAAGTCACAACGTACGAACCTCTCAATGTTCAATAAAAATGAACCTTCAAGGTTCAATTAAAACGAACATTTCGAAGGTCAAAATATACGAGCCTCTCTAGGTTTGCAACATATAAATCTTCGATGCTTCCGAATAGACAACCTCCTCAATGGACGGCTTTAGCTCGCGATTCGTAAAACCAAAGGACTCCCGACTTTAATAGGGCATGAATTATTACCTACACCAATTAAGAGCTTTTTCGAACATAAATATTCGATACCATTAGGGGGAACATCTGATAAATATGAATTATCATATCCCTTTATTCACGAATCTAAGTCCAAAGAGGACTCTATATCTGCATACGAAATTAAATATCAAAACGGTTAAAGATACCTAATTGGTAAGGAATTAGGACTTATATGATATTAATCCACAAAGGACTATGTATATCCTTCTTGTGCCTATATATAGGCTTATATCTTTTATTATTGAGCATATTGAATAATTCTCTCTAACTTTAGTATCGGAGAGCCTACGGATTAGAGATCTTAGGTCCCTCTAGTTTTCTTGGTGCTTGCAGATATAAAAGAGGAGCTCATTCATCAATTGGCGCCATTTGTGGAAAACTCAATTTTATTTTCAATCTTGTTTGTGGGAGCAATTTTATTTTTCAAACCACACTCATTAAAATCTCTTGTTTTAATTTATGGCAAACACTTCGGATCCTCCATCTAACCAAAGTGGAGTATCTACCAGTACCTTGGTTGTCAATTAAGCACGCCAACAACTTCTCATGGTGATTGTTCACAATCTCTTGGATCAGAATTATTACCATTGACAATCACTACTCAACCAGGAATAACTTACGGAATATCTCCACCATATTATGCTCTTTTCCAGCATATGTCCAGATCGGTTCCAACCATTCTTTTTCTAAACCCGCAGAAATTTTTAACTCCACCGAATATGTGTGGAACTAGTAAGACTCTCGTTCCACCCAATTTACCACCATTAGCCAAAGGGCAAATAATTCAGAGCCTCAATGCTCAGCTTCAGCTTGTACAACAACAAATATTATTCTTCACTCAAGGAACTGATGCACCTGCTATAGGAACATCTACTCCTAGATCTGTTCCAACCATAGGGGCGAACGTCGACAATCAACAGCCACTCCGTAATGAACGAGTGGAATCACGTGATAACAGAAACAGGAGATAAGAATCCAATTCTAAATAAAAAATTGAATTTAATTATCCAAGAAGGGAGAGGACTGACTTCAATTGTCAGTTACGATAAGTATTATATAAGGTTCGGATCGGACCTGATGAAATAGAAGAATGTATATTAGATGGGAGTACTCCATTCGTTCATAGCATAATGGCAACCATAATACCATCAAAATTCAAAGTTCCTCCTCTTGATCAATATGATAGAACGGGTATCTCATGTCTCAATGTTCCATACAAAGATGATGCTACAGAATGTTAATGATGCGATCATATGCCGAGTCTTCCCCACGACTTTGATGAACACAGCTCAGAGATGGTTCCACAGACTGCCAAAAAATTCTATAGCCACTTTTGAAGAATTAATCGAGCAATTTAGGATTCGGTTCATTACTAATATCCTGCCAAAAAAGAGCATCAGCGATTTATGACTCTGTAAGAAAGATGATAATGAAACACTTCGAAGTTATCTTGACAAATTTATAAAATTGCTATGCAAATAGAGACTTGAGCAACGAATCAGCCATAGATGCTTTAAAATTTGAAACTAATATGGGAAAGCTTAAAGATAAGATAACAACAAAGAAGTCCCAAATTTTTTCAGAAGCAATGGCTATCGCAACTAAGTTGATTGACTTGGACGAAGACAGAAGAGACATGCGAAGAAAAGATGATGAAAGGGGGTCAAGAAGAAAGGACGAGAGAAAAGAAACAAAAAGGGAGTACGGTCCCAATAAACAGAGGAATGACGATAGGAGATATACTCCTCTTAATGCACCTAGATCAGAAATCTTAATGTGGATTAAGCAAAACGGTATAGACATACCAACTCCGCGGAAACTTAATCCGCTTCATGGTGGAAAAAAAGATAAAAACTAATACTGTAGATACCACTGAGACCATGGTCATGATACAGACGAATGTGATGATCTCAAGATAGAGATAGAACGATTGGTCAAAGTAGGATCTTTGAAAAAGTTCACTGAATATTTTCCAAAACGAACTAGAAGTTCGAACATTCAGCCTGAGCATCAAGAAGATGCAAGAAAGACTCGCAGAGATGTATCTGAAGTCATAAATATGATCGTAGATGGTGAATCATCATCAGAAGGCAGGAAAAGACATGAAGAGAGATATATACTACACAAACCAATTCTCCCATGCCAACAGTTATGATCACCCCAGAGGATGGACTATATATCAAACAACCTTATAATGACGTACTAGTCATCAATACTTATATAAAAAAACTATCTGATAAAAAGGATGCTCGTAGATGATGGAAATGCAATTAATGTCCTTACCTGGGATGCCTTCCGAGCAATGGGAGGCTCATTAGTAGAAATGAAACCAATTACCAACCCAATAACCAATTTTTACAGAGGAATGGTAAAACCAATGGGAAGTGTTGAGTTGGAGATGGAATTAGAAGATCGAAGTTCCTAAGAGCATCTTACAATAAAATCATTGTTCAACATTGTTAACACTTGGCTACCCTATAACAGAGTAATCGGAAGGCCAATCCTATGGGAAACTAATGCAGTAACAAGTATCAGGTACTTGATAATAAAAAGTCCTATTTCAGGGTAAGTCATTATGATCAAGGGAGATCATGAGATCACCAAGTAGTGCTATCAGTTAGCTATAAAAGACGAGTTAGAAGCCTTTCCGATTGAATCCAATATGAAAATTGAGAAACAATGAATAAAGCTCGAACCGATAGAAGAATTGAAAGAAATAAAGTTGCTGAATGACAAAACTATAAAAATCGGTGGCAAAATACCATCCCAAGATATTGGAGTATAAAAAGCTTACAAAAATACTACCAGTAAGTATTTATAATTTGTAAGCATTTTTAAAGGGAAATACCATCCCAACATTTTTCAAAAGAATAAAGAATTTTGATTATTAGAAATACACAAAAGACGAGTCCATACACTCGCAAACAAAATAAGTAACCATACTCGTATCAATTAAAGATGAGTCTATATACTCGCAAACAAAACGAGTAACCATACTCGTATCAATTAAAGATGAGTCCATATACTCGCAAACAAAATGAGTAACTATACTCGTATTAATTAAAGATGAGTCCATATACTCACAAACAAAACAAGTAATGATACTCGTATCAATTAAAGATGAGTCCATATACTCGCAAACAAAATGAGTAACCATACTTGTATTAATTAAAGACGAGTCTATATATTCATAAACAAAATAAATAATGATACTCGTATCAATTAAAGATGAGTCTATATACTCGCAAACAAAACGAGTAACGATAATTGTATTAATTAAAGATGAGTTCATATACTCGCAAATAAAACAAGTACCGATACTCGTACAAATAAAAAGACGAGCTCCTAAACTCGCAAATAGATCGAGTAAACGCTTCTACTCGCATACATTAAGCATACTTGCACAAAAAAGAATTTAAGTGGCAAAAATTCAAAAAAAGCCACGACACTCGAAGACTACATAAAGCGAATTACAAATAAAACAAGTATCTGATACTTGTAAAATTTTACTTATAGATCAATATACAACCAAATAGCAGAAATGAGAAAAGATATTTTCATTGATCCGAAAGTTTGATACAAAATTACCTTTATAAAGGTGAGAAATAAAAAGAATACAAACAAGATATTCCTTTGGTGAAGGAGGAATACTACTTCCACCAAGAGAAAGATCCCCAGCAAATGTCACAGTTATAGTCAATTTGGCAGCAGGGTTAATATCCCCAGTTTGAACAGACAAATGACTCTCTGCAGCAGTTGCCACCGCCTTTTCTCTACGAATCACTTCACTTAAGTCATGAAGAGAAATCCTTTGAATTAAGGTAAAGTCAATATCAGAATGTTGCAGAGACAACATTCGTCAGCATTCTGATTTATGGCTTGCACAAAATCTGTTGTTAAACCTTGGAAGCCCTTCTTCTCATTCGCATGGACCTCTTTTAATTGGCGAACCTCTTCTTTGTAGGCAGCAATTATTTTGTCTTGCTCAGCTATGGTTGAACTCAACCGGAAAATAAAACTTTAGAGATCGACATTCTCCTTTTTTTCAATTTCTAAACTCGAGAGGGCACTGTCTCGCTCTGCTTTCACAGTTAGAAAAATCTCCTTAGCTTTACGGAGAGTGCTCCATAGCGAGCTTATTCATCTTTTAAACAGCAAGGCTACGCTTGCTCTTATGAATATAGCGAATGTCATCCATTCGCAATACTCCTTGAATTGCCTGAAAGACAAAAGGCATCAGAATTATGATTGAAATAGTCAATACACAGAGGTAGTTGAAAATAAAATACATCCATCATGCCTAAAATAACTTGACTCTTCAAACCATTCTCATCTGTAGCCTCCTATCAGAGTATATCCTTCTTCAGGCGATGACACTCTGAAAGATGATCACGAACCAGGGGATTAGAGATACTCGAATCTCCAACTCTCTTCTCAAACCAAGTCACCAGATTAGGACAAGCCTTTAATCTTGGACATTTAAATTGAATGTTCCCCTCCTCAGTAGTAGGTTCATAGGTCCCTTCCGAACCCCTCGCTCATTTCTCCTTTTATTTGTTAGGAGCTTCAGTTTCCTTATGAGCAGGGGAAGAGAGCGGAACATCATAATCCTCCACGGTGATCAGAGGAACACCAAGCTCTTCAACACCGGTGGGGGTAGCAGTAGAGTCGGTAGTAACTTCTGGAGTTTCATCTATAATATCCACAAAATCTTCCATGAAAACAACAAGTAGATCAGTCATCTATAAAATAGAAAAGAGAGTTAGATAAATACCTCTGGATTTTGGTACTTCAGTGATAATATCATAAAGACCAGCACACGTATGATGCTCGTGTTTATACACGAATCTATCAACATAAACATTGGCAGAAGGCATCAAGGTGGAACACCGATAATGAAGATCCGCGAGAAGAGTCAGATCGATCTCCTCTATGAACTCTGACGATCATTTAACTGATTGGAGTTCATTCGTCCATATCACTGGCACTTGTTAGAAAGTAATTTCGTGCTCAATGAAGAAAAATTTGCTTTTCCAATCTCGACTAATATCATGCAATTTTTTAAACAAATCGAAACTAGGAATACTAGACATCGAATAGGTGAGATTATCTTTTTTTTATCAAGGAAAACATATATCGATGCATTTGAACTGTGGGTTTGCGACCATGCGAACGAATCCGTTCACAGAAAGCGATAAGGAACCTATATCTGTTCGGATATAATTGACCCGGAGGAAGATTATAGGCATGAAAAAATAACACCAAAAATGGATCTAAAGGAAAGCGGAGACCCCCCCTCCAGTTAGTCTATATAAATAACTATCCTATTTCACTTCCCATCTTCATCAGGATTGTGATGAGCCCTAACATGAGAAGTAGCTTGAAAAAACTTATATTCGGCAGGAATATTATATTTCTTCCTACATTTTTTAATAACTTTTTTAAGAAGTACTGGAGGGAACTTGGATGGATCTAGGGGTAGCCTAGGGGCCATAACAACTAGAAAATAAATAACAAAGCAAATAAAAGATCAAAAGGAGAAAGGAAGAAGACAATGACCTTTGAAGCTTCGAAACTAAGAACGCAGATCGCCTGAAGAATCTAGAGATAAGGCAGAGCTCCAGAGAGAGAAGTGATAAAGAGATAAAGTGAAAATAAAAATGATCCAGAAAATATTTATAAAGAGGGAAAAGTTTCACTATCCCTCACATACCCTTGATAGTTGATATGCCCATATTTCACCGAAGAGAAGGGTATTCCAGAAATGGAGAAAAGGAAGCGACGCCTCGGAAAATGAAGAGACTCGAACAGTTATACAAACACGTGGCACATGACAGCTTCAATTATTTACCAAAAAAAAAAAAGACCAAAGAAACCCTTTCATCTTCTCAAAAAAAATGAACCTCTTGAAAGTCACAACGTACGAACCTCTCAAGGTTCAATAAAAATAAACCTTTCGAAGGTCACAATGTACGAACCTCTCAAGGTTCAATAAAAATGAACCTCTCGAAAGTCACAACGTACGAACCTCTCAAGGTTCAATAAAAATGAACCTTTCGAAGGTCACAACGTACGAACCTCTCAAGGTTCAATAAAAATGAACCTTTCGAAGGTCACAACATACAAACCTCTCAATGTTCAATAAAAATGAACCTCTCGAAGGTCACAACGTATGAACCTCTCAAGGTTCAATAAAAATGAACTTTAAATGTTCAATAAAAACGAACCTTTCGAAGGTCAAAACATACGAGCCTCTCTAGGTTCGCAACATATAAATATTCGATGCTTCCGAATAGACAACCTCCTCAACGGAGGGCTTTAGCTCGCGATTCGTAGAACCAAAGGACTTCCGAATTTAATAGGGCAGGAATTATTACCTACGCCAATTAATAGCTTTTTCGAACATAAATATTCGATACCATTAGGCGGGACATCTGATAAATATGAATTATCATATCCCCTTATTCACGAATCTAAGTTCAAAGAGGACTCTATATCTGCATACGAAATCAAATATCAAAAAGGTTAAAGAGACCTAATTGGTAAGAAATCGGGACTCACATGATACTAATCCAAAAAGGACCAGGTATGTCATTCTTGTGCCTATATATGGGCTTATATCTTTCATTATCGAACATCTTGAATAATTCTCTCTAACTTAAGTATCGGAGAGCCTACGGATCAAAGATTCTAGGTCCCTCTAGTTTTCTTGGTGGTTGCAGGTACAAAAGAGGAGCTCATTCATCAAGAATAGTATAGGAAGTATTTTTTTAAAAAAAAATCACGAGAAAAATAGTTTAGTATTAATATTTAAAAAAAATAAAAATTTTCAATCTGAATAACTTTATTGTAAAAAAATAAAGTACAGTGTCTCTTGTACCTAAACTATGATAGTAATAAACATGCATGCTATTGATTTTTTCATTTTGAGAATTTTTTTAAAATATAATTTTTATTATTATATATATATATATATATATATATATATATATATATATATATATATATATATATATATATCAGTGTTCAACACATTCGAAATTGTTCTTATGTCTTGTATATCATCAATGACGGGGGAAAAAAAAAAAACAACGAGAAGCCATAAGCACAATTCCTTTCTATATAAAGAGTAATTTCAAAGAAATTTCACTCTCTTGGAGATGAAATTAAGCTTTCTAAGCTCATAATTTAAAATTATTTAAAATTTAAGAAAAAAATGGAAAAAAAAAACTGGTATTGCTATAATGATTAGATAACGCACGTTAATTTGTTTAACCTAAAACTCTGAGTCGCCCGTTAATTTGTTTAACCTAAAACTCTGAGTCGCCCTAATTTGACCCATCAATGTCCCCTTTCTTTGA
>CATIWO010930299.1:0-16786 GCA_949673435.1 Macaranga tanarius
AAAAAGACAAAATGAGGAAAAGAAAAAAGAAAAGAAAAAATAATAATAAAAAGTAGAAAAGAAGGAAAAAAATAAGTAGAAAATAAAAATTTAAAAATAAGGAATAGGAGAAAGAAAAGAAAAAATAATTAAGAAGAGAAAAAAAAAGAAATGAAAAAAGAAAAAGAAGAGAAAAAATAAATAAAAAAGAAAAGAAAAAATGAGGAATAAAAAAAAAGAAAATAATAATAATAAAAAAAGACACAACAAAAAACACAGCCAAACAGGAAATAAAAAAGAGGGGCAAACTTGCAAGCCAAATAAAAAAAAGAGCACTCCCGTAATTAATTAAAAATGAGAGGATATTTTGTGTGAATAACTTTTAAAAGTAAACTAATTATGTAATTGTTTCTTAAATTTTACTATTTATTTGGGACCCTGTTACGTGTAGCGGCTCGCGAAAATCGCGGTCCGCTACACTCTACACGATAGAAAAACAATAAAATTTTATTTTTGCTCTCCACGATACAGGGCAAATAAATGGAAAAGGGGCAATTTTATAATCTGTTGTAGATAACAACACTATTCATATCACTACCGGCGACTCATTTGAGAACATATCCCATTTTTTTTGACACTATCCTTTCTTTTTAGCTTTCCAAATTAATCGACTCTTTACTAGAGAGTATTTAACTAATATATTTATAAATTTACGAATTTGAACGAGAATTATTCTTAGAAATACACAATAGGGACGACTGTTTCAGTCCGATACTGTTACACTGAATCTGGTACCGATACAGTTCATGAAAACGTTATTTAAAACCTGAAACTGACTCCCAAAAAAATAAAGAGGATATAGCATTTACGTGAATGTTTAGGGAAGGTAACCGAATTGCAAAGCATCTAGCCAAAACAGGACAATATTTCATCCAACTAAAGCTGAATGAATAATATTTTTGGCTTGCAGTTACCCTACTCAACTGCCCAGACATCTGAAAGGGCAAAAAAAAAAAAACTAGAAAAATTGCATAAAGGAATAAAGCAATTTTCAAGACAAATGTATATAATGTTAAAAAAAAAAAATCAAATGAATTAAATGACCTAACATTTTTGGACTAGTCAGGATGACCGTGCCTTTCTTTGACAAAAAGCCACCTTATAACTTAACAGTAATACAGTAATGTTATAAACAAAAATGGAGGCATCATGCTAACATATAAATAGCATCTGATGTAACATTTGAAGATAGCAAACAGGAAACACAAGGGCTTACAAGGTGGCACCTTTACGAGGCATATAAGGGTCTAGATTTCTGGACAAGTGTTAGCTGTGTACTTTGAAACACTTAAGATGAGGAAACAGCTGAAGCAGTTCATAACGGCTGCGTCTCTGCAAACAAAACAGTTTAGTTAACTAACTGGTAGGGATAAAAGAGACAAGAAAATTTAAACAATCTCACAGATATTTTAAGAGAAATAAAAAAAAATTAGCCTAGTCTTTCACTGACGTGGAACTTTTATAATGTTCTTGGAACTATGTGAATGCATTGCAATCACATGAATACAACTTTAAGCAATCCCATAAAAAATTCCATCACAGTTTTCTTTAATCCCATAATTCACTTAGTCTTGCCCTGCAAATCTTTTATTTGTTATGTTTTTCTAATTTTATAGCCACATAGTTGCAATAACTGAAGTGGCCATATTCCATGATGAGAACATGCAGCAAATCATCTCACATGGGTAGATAAATTAATAAACTAGTATATGAGTATCAACATTATATTATAGCATAAATAACTCAAAGATGGTAGGAACTTGCAGTCAAACGACACATCATTAGAAAATGTAGGAGTATAAAGTTAACAAAACAAGAATATAACCTACAACATGGCAAGAACACAACCGCAAATTTTATTTCTCCTTTCGAGGCCAAGGAGGGTTACTAAGGTTTTCCAGTTTTGGGAAAAGCTGAATAGTCAGCATGTGGTAGCTATTACATACTAACTTGCAAATGAACAAGAATTAAATATGGGAAGAAGTAATAGTCAGATACCTTTATGCCTATGCATCCATTTACATCAAGGGTCGTAATTGTGTTTGGGCATGACCTTGAAATGGCCTCCAAGCATTTGTCAGTCACACCAACTATCCCAAACAAGCTGCATTATTATTTCCATCACATCAGCTACAAGACTACATAATATGTTCAATCCACAATAATGCAAACATGGATAAGAGCATAGCATTGCATGGATGCTCCAACGGGGGCAAACATGCATATTACCCTTACTGAATTAGCAAAATGTAAATAGTACAATCAAGGAACATGTTAATAAACTCAACTTATTGGCTATTTTTACAAAATTTTAATTTGTAAACTCAACTTTGGACTAGCAGCAATGTGTTAAAAAAAAGATCTCCTTGAATTATATTCAATTCAGACCACTAAACATGATCAGCAGGCTAGGTGCTTAGAGGTGATTGAAAATTGAGAATGTTTCATTCTTGTTGGTAAATCATTTCTATGAGGCACGGTCCATGTGAAAGAAGGAAAAGAAGAGAGGGAGAGAAAGAGGGGCAGAAAGAGCAGGGGGGGTTTATAGATGAATGGTTTACCTGAGCAATTCTAGAGAGGTGCAACCTTCAGCGATAGCTATAACCCCAACATCAGTGAGTTGAACACACCTGTTGAAATTAAAAAGAGAAAAAAGTTCTTTTATGTATTAATTACTTTCTTGCTACACAAATTTCTACAGATCTATTATTTTACTCACCATGTCAAATTGAGTGAGACAAGATTCTTGCATTTAGCTATACAAGCAAGTCCTCCATCAGATAGATTCTGAAAGTTAAATTTCAAATTAGATCAGCATTTAGAACACAAAATAGGACGTCAATTATTGTTCACAAGAACTGATTTTTACCTGGGCACCACACAAATCTAAAATTCTCAGATGGGCCAGATTTGATATATTCTTATAAGCTTTGTCAGTGAAGCTGATAGGAAGTAAGCAGAACATAAGTCCCATAATTTGAAAATAGTACCAAAATTACATTTTATAATGTCTAAAGGCATCAGTACTAACGTGGAAAGAGCATAGAGATTTAAACTCTGGAGAGAGGAGCACTTGGACAATATTTGTTGCAAACCATCATCTGTTAGCTTGATGCACCTAGGAGGCCCAGGTCACAAGATGCAAACAGATTAGTCATCATCAATTAAGCTCAGTGTGTCATCACTATAATAATTGGACTGTAAAATGTTTGAGGACGACACATTATTGTAATGCCAATGGGTAAATGCTTATTCACGTTATTTGTTAAGCATTTTACAGGAACACAATAATTGACAAGACAGGAATAATGAGAATTATATTCAAGATATCAGAAGCAGAACACAACACTTTAAGAACCTTTTTCCACTTGTGTAAGCTTGATTTGACAAAATCTAATCTCAATCAATTACATACCTAGTAAGGTTCAATGAATCTAGGCCCTGATAGTGGTCAGCAATTAACTGCAAACTTTTGTCTGATATATTCTGCAATGAATTGAAGAATAAAGAATAAGGAAAGAACCTTAGTTCTTCCATAAGAGATAAAAAAAATTAATTTTAGTCCAATTATGATTACTCACATGTTCTATCTTTCTTCCTAATCTGTTTTATAGAGCGTCTGATAATTATAAAATTGCATTCACCAAAAATAGTGCATTTTTAAGTACATCTGCAGTGTTAAAAGACCACATTCAAGTGCATTTCTATTTTCTCTTCACTCCACAATATACTGCAAATATGATGGTATATAACCTACATGCAGGTCATGATTAAGTACCTTACAGCCACTCAAATTCAAATCAACAATATGTCTGCAATTCTCCACTAAATGCTTTATACCAGGATCTGTGACCCTGAAACTCAATCCGAATGCCCAAATTTAATAGCAGCAAAAAGTTTTTAGCTCTAATAATTTATCTGACCAGTTAATGCACATTTGCAAAGCTAGTAGATTTAGTACCTTACATTCCAATAAATAGAGAAGACCTTCAGCTTTGGACAAGCACTGGTTATGGCTTCAATTCCTTTGTCAGAGATCTTCTGGCAACCATTAAGGTTTAAAGACTCCAGGTTTTCAAGAGAACAGGCAGCCTGAAATGCTTAAATTTTATCCCAATCACATTATGGGACAGCAAAAGCATTTAAAATATATTCTTTTACACTGTATAAAGTAAATTTTGTGACAAATTTCAGATGCAAGTATAATAATATAAATTGGGTTAAATTCTCATACCAAGTCCCTAGGCCACTTGTTCTCTTTTTGTTGTCTTGAACCGTTTTGCCTAACCTTTTATAAGCATGTTAATACTGTGATAAGCAGGTGCCAGTGACAAACTAACCTTACCAATATTGCAAAAAAGTTGTCAGGATTATCTAAAGGGACATCACCTTTTTAGTTATTTATTTATTTTGCGTCTAAAGCAATTGCACAATTGAAAATGGCAATATCTAAACCTCATAAGCTATAAGAACACTAGAAAGTAATAGGTCCATCAATTTACATATCAAAAGCTTCTACATAAGATCACCATCTGGTGATAGTCCTGTTAACTTAAGATCTTAGGATGGTGATCCCGGCATTATGCATAGCCTATGCTTGTCAGCTGCTATTTATCTCTACCTCATCAAATAAAGGATGAGTATAAAATCAAGCCTTGATATTTATACTCCAAGCATTCAAATCAAAGGTAGTAAATTGACCTGAAATTTCAGCTACTTCTATAAGAAGTAAATTGCAATCTAATTTGTCATCATGTTCAAATGCCACAAGCTACACACACCTTGCTCTGAAGTATCTCAAGATGTCTGTCTTCAACATCTTGTGCAAATTCAAGATTTATCTGTTTCACATCCTTGTATCTTGGCTACAAAACAAAAATAAATACATTACATAATAAAAAGATACGCATCAAAATATCAAAGGTCACAAATATATAAACATTTTTACCAGTGAAAGAGCTGATATTATTCTATCTCCAGCTTTATTCATCTCATGAAAATCAAGAACCTTAGATTAAAAAAAAAAAGAAAAAAATAACAACAACCCAGATGAAGAAAAGCATTGAAATGTTGATATCAGTTGCAAAGTGATCAAATTTAATTGAAAAAAAAAAAAACAATTAAAAAAAAAGATACCAGCCAGAGAGAAGGGTAGGAGACGAGAGAGCGATAAAGCCAAGGGCTGACAAGAAGAAGAGAAACAAGGTCCTTTTGGGGAAGTCTTGTAGCCACTATCTTCATTACTTTTGGGATTGTTTCTCTGCTCCATGTTAGCTCTGTATCCATATTCTTGACAATAGACCAGAGCGAGCGAGAGGACCAAGTTTTGGTGTATTTGTAAACCTCTGTAGACGACACGTCGTTCGTTATGTTATAAACAAGAGCTGGCGTTTACACCAGGTTTTTAGCTTCAGTTTTCAGGGTTTTAGCATTGAAGGATAAAAAAGAAAAAGACCCATAAGCTAAAATCCATGAAAAGATGAAATCTTTGATTGCTATAAAAAAGTTATTGCTACCCAACACCATAAAAAGCAACGATCTTTACCATTTTCTTCAATATCGATCAATAGTAAAGGTCAGGCTTAAGTGGGTAAAGAACCGTAGTTTAGACCATATAATTGACAAAGAGACAGATCTCAAAGCTGCTTGTCTCTTAAAGGATGCAATAAAGCGTTCTCCTACTGGGTTTCTCACTGCTAAGTCTGTTGCTGATTGGCAGAAGCTTCTTGGCCTCACTGTTCCTGTTCTTCGTTTCTTGCGCAGGTATTTTGTAATTTTTTTTTTGTGGCCCTTTATTCAACTTTGTCACTTTTTAAGATGGTAAGTTTGTGGTGAAAGTAAAAGCTTTTGTGTTTCAGTTTATGGATTTTTGGATGCTGCATTCTTGTTGAGGCTTTGCAGATAATTCTGTAGCTTTGTATTAGTTTGTAAAATAGTTGTGCAATGAAAGATATTTGATTTATCCATGTTCAAATGGATTCTTTTTTCATGGATTTTTAAGCGATTATTATGAGCTTTGATTGCATAAGCATTTTTATGTTTGTTTTGTGTGAATGAGATTTGTAGGATGTTGGATGGTTAAGCAATGATAGTTTTCAATTCACCACTGTGTAGGTACCCTACTCTTTTTAATGAATTTCCACATGCCCGTTATGCCAATTTGCCTTGTTTCCGGTTAACAGACACTGCTTGTCTTCTAGATTCACATGAACAAAGCATACACCAAAATTATGAGAGTGATACTGTAGAGAGGCTTTGTAGATTGCTTATGATGATGAAAAGTAGGACAGTGCCACTTCAATCACTGCATCCTTTGAAGTGGGACCTCGGCTTGCCAGATAATTTTGAGAGAATATTGATTCCAAAGCATCCTGATTATTTTAAATTTGTAAGGGCATCGAATGGTGTGGGGTGCTTAAAGCTTGTGCAATGGCGAGAAGAATTCGCAGTTTCTGCATTGCAGCGGAGCAATGAGAGCAAACAAATGGGTAACAAGTATCAGCAGTTCAAGAGAGGGCAGACTACTTTGGCCTTCCCTATGAGTTTTCCAAGGGGGTATGGAGCGCAAAAGAAGGTGCAAGCATGGATGGAGGAATTTCAGAAGTTGCCTTATATTTCACCATATGAGGATGCTAGACAGATCGATCCAAATAGTGAACTAATGGAGAAGCATGTTGTTGGGGTCTTGCATGAACTTTTAAGCCTGACCATTCACAAGAAGACCAAGAGGAACTACTTGCGAAGTGTGAGAGAGGAATTGATTCTTCCACATAAGTTCACTCGCTTATTTACAAGGTATCCTGGGATTTTCTACCTCTCATTGAAGTGTAAGACAACAACTGTTGCTCTTAGAGAAGGTTATCAACGGGGAAAGCTAGTCAATCCACATCCTCTTGCTCTCCTAAGAGATAAGTTTTATCATGTAATGAGAACTGGACTTCTTTACCGAGATAAAGGTGAAAATGAGATACCTCAAGACATTTTGCTGAATGATGTAGAAGATGAAACTGGACCAGGTGAAGCCGAGGAGGAAGGGGAAGAAACAGATGATGAGTGCTATGAGGTAACATCTGATATCGAAGAGGGGTCTGATGATGAATTGTTTTAAACAAAATCAACAATGCTGGTGCATAATTAGGAGAGACAGAAATGATTCTCGAAGACTGAGGTAAGGAATGAAAAATTGGATTACTCTGATTGGTTGACTATAAAAATTCAAGCATCCATACCTTTTTGGCAATTTAGCTTGGTAGAAAAAATCCTCACCAACCAAAATCATGATCTTTTAGAAGTGGATGTCTTTTGCAACTAGACAGAACATAAGTCCATTCATCTGGTGAAGTTGAGTTTATTGTTTCAGGAATCCATACTCGTGTCTTTTGAATAAATTGATACAGTATCTATATGTTCCCTTGATTGCTAAACCAGTTTGAGATCATAGCAAGTGGTCCATATTGCTTTGTAAACATAACCTTGGAAGATGCGTCGTCTCGGAATGAAACTCATTATTTGACTGATGTGTCATGAGAATATCTGAAATATTTTGGTTCATACTGGATGGAGTGTTTTAGTTTGAAGGTTGAATTGAACATTACATGTAGAAACAATAAATACATCGACTACTAGAGAATACCATTGAAGTTTGCTGATCATGTTGATTCCTGTATCTCATGTTCATGCTGATTGCATTTAGCTTAACTAGATAATAATACTGTTGATCAACCTGTCAGTTTTCATATTTCTGTCACCAAATTTTGATTGTTATGCAAGACTAAGAAGATAATTCTGTTCCAAGTTAGGTCTGAACATATGCTTCCTACCATTAGTCAGCAAAATTTAATTTCTGGTCCTGTGAAACTATGCTGTACAGTTATGATTTCTTGACCATGTCTGCTGCTTTGTTGCTCTTCTTCTTCTTCTCTCTTTTTTAATTTTTACGCCGAGTGCTATGATGTGAACATTTGCGTTACTGGCTTGCTGGAAATCAAGGGTGGCAGCAAGAAGTAAATAACTAGCTAAGCCTGTAAACAGAAAGCTGGTGATTTCTACTCGCATGGGCTCGAATTTGTTGGCAGTTGGCACTTATAGTGGTTGCCTTGTCGTGGGTTTCAGCTTTCAGGCAGCATATCCAGTTAATTGATAAGAGGGTCATGAAAAAGCAGCAGGGCCAGGGAACTACTTGAAGAGGTAGCTGAGTAGCTGGCTATATTGGTTTGTGATGGTGGCTAAATTAGTACATCTCACTCTTATTTTGCCTCATTGATCTGGATGTAGCGCACACAATTTTATATTAGGTTGGCTTGGTTAAGGCTGAGCATCGGTCGGTTTCGGTCGGTTCGGTCAAAGAACCACCAAAACTGACAAAGGAAGAATTGTGACCGAAACCGAATCGAACTAGAGAAAAACCAAATTTAACCGAACCAACTCAGTTCGGTCCGGTCGGTTAACCGATTTTTTTAAATAAAATTTTTATTTTTTATTTATTATTTTATAAATTTTTTAAGCTTATTCTTTAATTATATAACTAAAAAAGTATTTTTTATTCATAATTTTAATATTTATATATAATTTTTTCTAATTAATATACTTTATTTAATATTTTTATAATAAATATATATGTGAGTCGATCGGTTCGGTCATTTTTGATTTTCTAACTTAAAAACTGAAACCGAACTGAATCAGTCGGTTATATATTTTCAAAAACCAAAACCTAACCGGACTTATATATAACCAAATCGAACCAGTTGGTTCGATTCGATTAGTCAGTTTTCGGTTTTTTTTGCTCACCCCTAGGCTTGGCTATGACACAGCAAGACGGAATTAAGCTTATAGTCGGCATCTTTTTCCTCTTCAGATGAATTGTAGGATAAGATTATTGTTTTGACAGATTCATTGTAAATTGTCAGAGTCCAAAGCTATGTAGACTGTAGACTGTAACCACTCTGAATGTCCCTCAGAGAAGCCTGCTGATAGAGCACAATTATAGGGTTTAACAATTTAGTTATAATATATAACCATTCATACAGCTCTTGCCTGCCTTTAAGCTCTGAGAAATATTGGTTGCTTGTTTTTCAAGTCACAGACACCTAAAACAAATTTGGTTGGTTTCAATATTTGAGTAAACTGTACGCTGACAAGAGCATAGAACACATACAACTTCCCATGATAAGAGACCAATTAGAAACAAATCAAGAACGATCAAGTATCAAAAATTTGATATTTAAAACTGAAGGGAAAAAATTATATACTCATGAGAAAACAAGAGAATTTGATTTCAGTATTCAGAGGATACTAATCCCAAGCACTGGCCACCCCTGCACCATATCCCCCGCCATAACCTCCTGGAACCCCATATCCAGCACTGCTATTACCTCCACCATAATAATCAGTGCTTCTAGTAAAAGAGCCCTCCTTTCTAACGTCACGGCCTCCAAAACGGCCACCCCCAGTTCGCCGATTCTTACCACCACTGTATGAAGCCCGTAAAGCATAGCGAGTGAGCCATGCAGGTACTTCCTGATTTGCTTCTTGCATTAAATCAGCCAGAGGTCTCGCCAGTGACAAATTGTTCTCGTTAAAGAAAGCTGTGGCTAAGCCTGTTTTTCCAGCGCGTCCTGTTCGACCTATCCTATGCACATAATCGTCAATGTCATTAGGAAGATCAAAATTGACTACATGGGCAACATGAGGTATATCAAGACCACGCGCTGCCACATCTGTTGCTACCAAAATTGGTGTCTTCCCACTTTTGAATGATCTTAGTGCCATTTCCCTTTCCTGCACATAAATGAATAGCTTTAATGTCAATAGGTTGAGCATACGGCTACTACTCGCAAAATCATTGCAACACATAAACCAGAGAGTTTCTACTAAATTTTGTATTAAGATCAGATTATCAGAAAATGCCACGCATTTCATTTTCTAGATTATAGAACTGCTGGATATACACATCAAGCCATTAAGGAATCTAGCAACCACCTGGCATTGCAATGAACCAATTATGTGGAACATTACACCAATACGACATGGTGAAAAGACAATAGCATCATGTTCTATCCTATCTTTTAATGTAATCTGAAACTGAGTAACTCACCTGTTGAGTCCTATCACCATGAATTGTTGTAGCAGGAAACCCATTAACACACAACCAATTTTCCAGGGAATCAGCTCCCTTCTTTGTTTCCACAAAAACTAAGGTCAAAGATTGCTGCAAATACTACAAGCAATTATTAACATATAACAAATATTAAAAACCCTTATATCCACTATTACTATTTAATAATTATTACAATCATTCCATTTCTCTTACACTGTTTTTCTCCATCTTATTACTTCTTTTACTAGAGAACAAAATTTAGGCAGTTAAATATGTAATTTTGATCTAAATTGCGAAGGTGAGACTTCAAAACATAAGTTCCTTTTCAATTGAAGCGAACTATACAAATCACTAATAACCGCAATAGAATAGAAAACAAAAGAAATCATATCAAACTTCCAAAGGCAGCAAATAATCTGCATTACCTTGCCATTAATCTCAGTTTCTCTCTGTGCATGAAGGAGGTCCATGAGATGGCTTCTCTTGTCAGTCTCATGAACAAATTCAACTCTTTGAATAATCAAATCAGTACTAGAACCAACCCTTCCAACCGCCAAAAATATGTAACTTGAAAGAAAATCAGATGCGAGCCTCTGCACGCCAGCCAATAGCAAAAATATAGTTAGATGTAACTTCACCACGTGATATTAATTGCCTTAGCCTAATAAAATCATCATGTATCATACCATAGGCTATAACCAATAAATACAGAAGTCAAATGTCCACTATTGATATTTATTTAAAACAAAAAAAAGAAAGGTACAAATTTTCTTCTCCATTAATTTTCTGGTTGAATTCTTGACAAAATTCAAAAGTTATTTACTCTGGATTGAAAAGCTGGAGTACTTAATTACATATACAATTTTTTCTGTTCAAATATGGAATTCAATATTGCAGATTTGAAAGAAACCTTGGACAAGCCTGCAGATTAAAAACCCAGTTTTCTGAAACCACAGTTTTCATCTCTCAGCTGGTACAATTATTCCCTAATATATCCCATTTTCTTAGTAAATTCTCAAAGTTTTTCCTTAAGCAAAGACATGACAAAGTATCCTACACCACTTAACAATAAGTTAAGTTATTGTCATCAAAACTTCAAACAAGCTGTCTCAAGAACTTCCCATGCTAACATTTTTGACACTTAATTAACCTATGTAGAGCATCCAAAGGCATGAGTCAGAGATACCAACAACTGAGGTTCAGATAATCAGATGGAATTACAGAAACCAACAGACAAGATAGCATCTTAAAAAACCTGTATTTCTTTGGGGAAAGTGGCGCTGAATAGCATTGTCTGTCTCCTGCCAGGTGGAGGCATGTCCATTTGTTCCACTATCTTTCTAATCTGAGGCTCAAACCCCATATCAAGCATCCTATCTGCCTCGTCAAGTGCCAAATATCTAATCATTTGCAATGACACTCTGGCCCTCTCGAGCAAATCCACAAGTCGTCCAGGAGTTGCCACAAGAATGTCAACCCCCCTTTCAAGTTCTCGCAACTGAAAAAGCAATAAGCACAAGAACAGTTAAAATGGCAACAAACACTCATTATGGTACTACAACATGACATAAAGAACACAGCTAGCAGGCTAGTAATTGAAAAAGGATATTATGACACAAAAAAATGAATATCACAGAAAGAACAAAGCAAGTTATCTGATGCTCGCTATCACTCTCCCAACCAGTGAACTAAAATTTTTTTCCTGGTGAGATATGAAAAATTTCAAAATGATTCTCTATCTTATTATTGCCCTTCCACATAAAAACCAAATATCCACCAGATGATGCAATAGGAAAGGGAAAAATGACAAAAAAGCTAAGAGCTCCACCTTGAATACCTTTGAGGGCTAAGGGCTCCACCTTGAATACCTCTACCAAAAAAGTAAACAAGAAAAGCATTACCAGGATAGTCCAAGTAACACTATTCCCAGATCTTTCATGGAGACGCGTAGCAGATTATGCCCCATAGCATGTACGTTAAACGCATGTGAGGAGCCTCAGAAAATCAAATTTTGATTTTCATCTTATTATTAAAGGGAGAAGTAGAATGCCAACAATGATTATATCACCCTCAGCAAGGAACTACTTTTACCTTACAACATATCAGCCATATTATATACTTAAAACTTACATCTATAAGAGGAATGGAGTGAAAGGAAAGGGCTTAAAGAGTTCAAAGGGAGTCAATAAAGAAATTTGGATTTTTGTCTTTTTTAATGGCAACGCAATGGCAAAGTTTCAGATAATGAAAACCTAATGCCAGTGATCCTAACTTCCTTGATAAAAGTCACTTTTTATATGATTTTATCTCAATTTTCCAGGATTTACTTTATAGAACACCCAATTCATTGCCAAAATTTAATACCTAATGCACTTACGAACAAAGCACCTTTTTAACCAGTATTAACAACACAAAAGTAGAATGTGAAACAAAAAATCCCTTGTGCTGACAATTCATCCATCACTGACCAACATCTAACAATAACTCAATCAACACAGCAAGTATATAGTACCTTCCTCATCTCGAAAAAAATTAGACTAGATGGCATAATGACCTTGTAGATCAAACAATTTACAGTTAGAAATTGGAAAAACATAAAAGTCAAAGAAACAGTTCATTACAAAAAAAATTGTGTTAAGAGTTAGATGGAAATTATAGGATATCAAAAATAAAAGATAGACAGTTAAAGAGAAAAAAACTACAGGAACAAGGAGGTAATAGTAAAATAAAGGTCCTTGAACAATATTTGCGAACAAGCAACTGTATGTAGCATTGAACTTATAATGGTGCTCAGAAAGACTAATAAATTGAGACTATTAATACTTCCTTGCCAATACCATTATTTGATAATAAAAGAGGGGGTGTATTGCTGAATAGTCACAAAATCATCAGTACAGATGCAGAACACCAAATGCATGTCATTCACTCAGAGAAAACAGATTAAGATCATATTCATTTGTTTGGTTACATGAATTCACAATGCCATAACCAGGGTGCCTGCTACCAGAACACCACGTCTACATGAAGCATTTAATTAACTCTTTAAGTGCCTGATGGGAACGCTACTAAATTTAAATAAACATTACTGAATACCAAACACAAATATATCACCAGTAACAGTGTCGTTTCAGCATTGTTTAAGGGAAAGCATCAATTACAATGCAATAAAGGCACTTACTTCAGAGGAAAAAATGAAGAAAAAGAAAACCAAAAATTTCCCTGACTACAAAAGCATTGAATTTGCACAAACACAACATTTGTGCGCATGCTTAAATCATGGATAAGGGTAAATAAAGAACCTGGAGTGGAGTAGATGAGCAACCAGTATAGCTGCCCAAAATATCATGAATGCACAAAACATCAGCTATAACCATAAGATTAGTCATTAGTGGCACATAAACAAGTCATAACAGCTTGTAACTTTGAATATCTAAATCGTTGGAGAAGTGTAAACCTATCCTTTCAGCTACTAGATAATGGAAAAAGAAAAGAGAATTTTGTTTAAAAAATCACATGAAGGATAGGAATATTGTGTTTGTTCTAACAAAAGTAGTTGGAATTGTGCAACTGTTATAATGTTTTATTTTGGGTAAATAATTAAAAGGAATCCCATTTCTTACTAGCCTATAAGAAAATGAATTTTTAAAATCCGGAAATACAGCTTCTTCTGCTGATCTAACATATGCACATGCATGCATGTAAACTATAAAACTCCTTTAACCATCTCATGTCTCCCATCTTGGTGATATCTATAGATCTCCATTTTGTGAAATTAATCTAGAAATTTTACTTCCAATGCTTCACACCTAATCTAGAGTAAATTTTCAATTATAGAGAATTATTTTTTTTACTTCAGAAAGAAAAATTGGGAAGTCTAAAGGAAAAAAAAATGCAAATCAATTTTTCTTTTGAGAATGGTCACATGATCATAACCTGTTGGTTGATTGGTGCTCCACCATAGGCAACCACCACTTTGACACCAGTTTGATAAGAAAATTTTCTGGCTTCATCATGTATCTGCAATTGGAATGCAATGAAAAAAAATAACAAAGTCCTGTCCATTAGGAGGTTCCAAAATTCATAGATGCAAGTGAATAACCTCAAAATAAGCCATACCTGACATGAGAGCTCCCTTGTAGGGGAAAGAATAAGAGCAAGCGGGTATACAGTCCTGGGTCCACGAGGTCTCTGTACATACTGCTCCCTCATAATTCCACTAATAATTGGAAAGCAGAAAGCAGCTGTCTTCCCTGACCCCGTTTGAGCACAAGCCATCAAGTCCCGACCAGCAAGTATAATTGGGATTGCATTGCGCTGAACTGGAGTTGGCTTCACATACTTGCACCTCCGAATATTCTGGTTCAATCCCTCGCCCAAGTCTATCTCAGCAAAGGTGATCACTGGCGGTGGCACGTTGTCACCACTTGTCTCCACTGGAATATACTCATAAGCATCAAAATTAATGCCTGTATGTTCTTGTTCAGCAAATGTGCTCTCCACGTCGCCATCATTATCACCAAATGGATTCACCTCACGCTCTCTCCCACGATCCCAGCCACCACTTCTATTATTCCAACCACCACCACCACTGCTAATTCTACCACCAGAACCAAAACCTGAAGAGCGACCAAAATCTGGTCTAGGACCACCACTCCAACGGGAACCACCTACAGGCGCACCATAACCTGCACGATCATTAGCTGTTGATTGAACCGCAGGCGGTGGAGCAGTAGGAACATCAGATGAAGGTGGTGGCCGGTTACGAAGGTGAGGTGGAACATAAGTGGGGCGGGAAGGACGAGATAAAACATTGTTACCAGAAGAAGCAGAGGCTGCACTCTCAGATGCAGAATTAGCCACAGAATCTGCCCATGAAGTTCTCATAATTTCTTCAAATCAGATATATTTTTTTTCTTAAAATTTCTACAATTACAAACCTATTCTTTACAATCCACCAAGAATCATAAAAAAAAAAAAGAAAAGAAAAGGAAACAAATCCAACTCCTTCAAGTCAAAATCTCTTCTAATCCAAGTCAAAATCTCTTCTTATCCTTGTACTCTATACAAATTGCTGATCAAGACCCTGCTTAATCACAATGCAAGCAATAAATCAAGCAATAAACCAACAAATAAAATTCCATAACAACAACAACAACAACATTATTCAAAAACAAAACAAAAACACATGCAATTCAGCAAAAAAAATATATATATACTCCAAACTAAAAAAAAAACTCATAAACAAGCAAATTTAAATTTAATTTTTTTTTAAAAAAAAAACATAAAATCAGCTAAAATCAAACAAAAAAACACACAATTAGGCAACAGAAATAACTAAAATAACATCTTTCATAACAAAAAAAAAAAAAAAAAAAAAACCTAATCCAAATCCAAATAAAAAAAAACAACAAAACAGAAAATGCAATTAAAAACAAAAACAAACAGATAACAAATATTTCATCTCTACATAAACACAGTTACTATCATACATTTCGCTGTGTGTAGTCTTCAATTGAAATGAGCAAAAAAAAAAAAATGAAATCAATAAGTGGTTGAAGAAGGCATTAAAAGAAGAAGGAATTGAGAGCAGGAGACCTGTAATAGTAAATGTGAGGTAAGTGGAATTGAATGAAAAGGGAAAGAAGTGAAAATGCGAAACCCTAGTTTCTTTCTTTTCTTTTTTATCACACAGACACCATACCTAAAATATCGCTTTTACTATATTTTCTAGAGGAGATGAGAGAGAGACAGAGACAGATTTTGTGCTTAATTTTTCATTTATATACATAAATTAGATATTTTCTTTTTATCTTCAAAAAAAAAGCTAACGGTGTCCGTACGAGTTTTTAAGCCAACGGTGTTCGGGTTTTTTTTTTTTAATCTCCTCTAATAATTTTAAATAATTTTTTTTTCATGTAATTAATTAAACTAAATTTGCATGTTGCAACAATAATAATTGATATGTAGGCATGAGACATTAAAACAACGAATTCAAATGAAATAAGACTAATACATGACTGAATTTTAGAAAAATTTAATAAAATTTGAACATAAATTTTAAAATTTAATTTGAGAGTAGTCTAGTAGACTAATGGTACAAGGGTGGAGATTTTTGCACTCCGCCCATTTATTTTTGCACCCCTTATTTATTTTTTTGGAGTTGTAATTTACATAATTATCTTTTGTTTAAAATATTTGTTTATTTCATTAATTACTATTCCTAAACTAGCTTCTTTTTTGTTTTTTTAAATCCAAATTCACTATTTGATATTTTAATATTATAAACTTACTTGTACTTTAATTCTTTTTTCATTAAAAAATTTAAAAAAAAACCTTGTTTAAATCATTGTAAAACTTGTATCAATTATAAAAAAATAATCTTTTTTATTTTTTAAGAATAGTTTTTCTAATACCATATGCACATTATTTTATTTTTATTTTTCTTGTCATAATTTTTTAAAAAATAATATAAAAATCAAATTACATGATTAAAAATATTATTATAAAAATGTAACAAAAAATTCATCATATAAAAAAAATTCATCAGATAAAAAGTGTTGTAATTTTAATTTGAATGACAAGTGTTATAATATATTAATAATAGAAAAGTAAATGCTATATTTTAATTTTATCAAATATATATTTTTTTTT
>CATIWO010930331.1:0-20026 GCA_949673435.1 Macaranga tanarius
AATGTTGTATATATTATGAATGGATGAATGGTTTACACTACAGTGTACTTATGGATTTTAGCATTATATAATGTGGGATGCATGATTCATAATGATGATTGATGATGTCTAGTGATGTAAGCAAAGAATGTGATATTAAAAGGAAAAGTCTTCAGTGGTACATATTTATATCAAATGGATATGAATAGATTATAACCTTAAAAAGCTCATTAATTATGTATAGAAGATATATTACTGTTGGTAATGGTGGATTTGAGGATAAGGCGTGACAACTTCACTATGTATGATATCATTGTAATGGAATTCCGTTTTTAATAATTTTTCAAATAATTTCCCCATTCAGTCACTTTGGCACTAGATGTTCCAAAAAAAATTTTTTTTTTTTTAAAGTACTATAAGGTGGGATTAGGATTTATCCGAAAGAGAATCTACTATTTATTGGTCATGAATTTTTCAATTGGATGAAGTATCTCGTGGAAATCTTTGATTCAATTAATTATTCGCATACTTATCACTAATTTGAACTTGAGTATTAATGTCAATTCTTCTTTGATAATTTATTAATTAAATAAGTTAGAATTTTACTTGCTATATACGCTATGTTCTGAATTATTTAATAGTTCATAGCTGATCGTATCTAATTGGTCATAAATGTAATGAACTCGAATAATAAAATTTATTTGAATTGACGCTGTAATTATTAAAGCATGAGAACTACGTTAACGAATTAGAATTGAATACCTTTTTGCAAGAATTTAATTGATGTATTTATTTTTTAGTTACTAGCTTCTAAAATTATAATTTGATTAAATTAAAACTGATGATAATTATGAAAATTAGGTGAGAAAACAAGATAATCCTTACACTCTGCAAGGCTAGAACTACAACCAAACTATAATACATCCTATTATACCAATTACCTATATTAAGAGTATTTTTCCTAAAATATATATATGTGTGTATGTGATTATAAGCATTTTCTGTTGTGTAGTTAACAAAATTGGAGAAAGGCATTTAATATTATGGTGATGGTAGTTGAGAAATGAGGCTATAAATTGAGAAGTAAAGATGGTCATTTGACATCCCTCATTGCATAGTCACACACATCCAACTATAGAGTAGAAATGTATCCTCTAAACACAATGTGATGCTTGTGGAATGAGGAAGAGTGCTTCTCATTTTCTTCCTAATTCCACAAGCATTGCACTGAGTTTGAATCTAGATATATACCAACTAGCTTACATCAAATTAAATTGAAAATTATGCAGTGCATAATTGCATGCATATGCAATTAGGAGTTAGAATAGTATCTCGCAAACACTATGTGATGCTTGTGGAATGAGGAAGAATGTTTCTCATTTTGTTCCTAATTCCACAAGCATTACATAGTGTTTGAACCAAAGATACCAACTTGCTTACATCATGAGAAGCTTTGGTGCATATTTGTTTTCATTTGTGCATTTATCATATAAAATATATATATATATATATATATTTGCTTGCTTTTAATAATGAATCAGTTCTAGTGAAAGTAATCCACCAATATATATATAATCAAATGATTATTCTTAGGCTTTTTCCTATTTTATTTGCATTTTTTCCCTATACTATAATCTTACAACCTTTAAACCTGATCAATTAACTGCTAACCTTTTTTTTTTTTTTGTAAATTAGTTTTACAGATTTGAAAATAGATTATAAAAGCTGATTATCACAATTGAGCAAATACTTTCATTTACATCCAAAATTGATAATTATTTGATCTGTAAAACAACAATAAAAAAAATTTTAGAGGCGGGTAGAACTTAGAAGGAAGTCTAATTTTCAAAAGAATTATATTTTTCTTTTAAATTTTTATATATTTTCCTTTTGGTATATCTCTTAACATTTACCGTTGTGTGCTTTTAGATTCTAAAATTCTCTATAAATGAACTTTCTTTTTGTAATTTGTTTATATTTTTTAGTTTAGCTTCTCATAATTTAAAATTTCAACACTATAAAAAAAACAATATTTTCATTATATGTATATATATTATTAATTTTTTCTTTTTATAATCGATGTACATATTAATTAGTGAAATCTCAACAACATATTCTCCTTTTATTATGTTTTTGAAAAGATTGTGATTAGGAATTGATAACTATTTGAGTGTATTTTTATTTTTATAAACGAAATAACAAATATATATTTATGCATAGTTTTGAAGCAATCATATAAATACATATCATAGGGTGAAACCTCCTTATTATATGCTTTACAGTTTATTATCATGCACGGTTCTTTGAAGAACATTTTTACACTTTGAAGCTTCAAAACCTGCGCATGATCACTTTTAAGTACACCAACTTTCCTTTCATTGCGTTTTCGTACTTCTATTTTTCGTCACATTGTGGTTTTTTCTGCACTGCTTTGAAACATTTGAACTTAAAAAGTTTGCAAGAGACAAGAATGAAGAAGACAAGGGACTCAAGTTTAAAGCTCAGAAAAATCCTTAATGTGACAAAAATTAAAAGTGTGAGAGCTCAAATGGTGCAATTAAAGTTATAGGGGTACTTAAAAGTGAAATTAAAGTTGAGGAAATGAAACCTCATCTCATAGTTTTATATATTAAATTTCAATGGTATCCTAGCTTTTTTATATTCATTTGGGGCAAGTTTTTCCTGCAGTGTAGGACTTGAGGCAAAGCTTTCATGGATGTGGATGTGGATGTGCCTCTCAATAGTTTTTTGGTTGATTTTCTTGCAGGAAATTGATGATGTGCTATTAATGAGCGGTATTCAGCTATTGGGGCAGAAGAATTGGCAGAAACTTCAAGATTTAAGCAAGGATTAATATCATAGGTTAATTAGGGTGGACAAGACATTTCTGTACATTTTGATCCCAAAAGAAACACATTTCTGTGTTAGCTTCTTCTGATGTACCCTTATTGAATTATTTCTCTCTTTCTAATAATGAGAATTCTCCTTAATTTATCTTTCAGAGAAAAAAAAAAAATTATGTATAAGTTTTTTTCTATGTACCTTCATTACAATTCATTCATCTCTTTCTAATAATGAGAATTTTCATTTCTGTTCCTAAATCCCACTTCTGCTCTACCAAAAAACAATAATAATCAGAATTCTAATAATCCTTGGTGCTATTATGTCATTCTAATTACTTTTTTGCAAAGAAATCAACTTGTTTACCATATACAAATTTTACTAAAATGAGCTCGAGTATTGATGTTAATTTTTCTTTGATTATTTATTAATTAAATAAGTAAAAATTTTACTTGTTGTATATACTATATATATATATATATATGAATTGTTTAATTAATTTATTAAATTACGTACTAAAAAAGTGTCGAATAAGCTGAACGTATCTAATTGATTATAAATGTAATGAACTCGAATAATTAAATTCACTTCAATTGATATTATAAATTTGTAATTATTAAAGCACGAGAACTATTTTGAGGATTAAATCTGAACACTTATATTCAAGAATTTAATTGACGTATTTATTTTTGAGTTACTATAGCTCATAAAATTATGATTTACTTTAATTCATAATTATTAAAATTAGGGTGAGAAAACAAAATAATTCTTATACACTGCAAAGCTACAACTACAAACAAATTATACTTGCCTCAAATTATACCAATAACTATCTTAAGAATTTTCATTCCCTTTTTTTTACTTAAACTCTGTGCGTGTGTGTCTCACTATAAACATTTTCTGTTGTGTAGTTTACAAATTTGGAGAAAAGCATTTAACATTATGGTGGTGGTAGTTGGCAATTGGGGCAGAAGAATTGTGGACAAGACACTTCATTTCTATTAAAATCCCATTTCTGTTCTACCAAAAAACAATAATAATCAGAATTGTAATAATCCTTAGTGTTAATCTGTCATTATAATTAGTTTTGGAAAAAAATCAACTTATTTACCATATAAGTCACCCTACTATAATTAACCCAACGATAAAATTCAAGATCCAAAACCTGTATAGCTCTTAAAAAAGAAAGATGGGTTTTACATGAATTATCATGTAGATATCTCTACTTTAGTTAGTGATTCAAATACTTATCACTAATCTGAGCTTGAGTCTTGATGCTAATTTTTCTTTGATCATTTATTAATTAAATAAGTCAAAATTTTACTTGCTATATACACTATATACTGAATTGTTTAATCAATTTATTAAACTACTTATAATTGTTTAATCAATTACTTATAATAAGCTAAAGTATGTAATTTCTTTTTAATAGGAGAAAAGGGAGGGACTGGGACTCGAACTCAAAACCCTCTACGCTGCCAGTGAAAGCTTTAGCCACTAGACCAAGGGTGCGCTGGCAGCTAAAGTATGTAATTGGTCATAAATATAATGAACTCAAATAATTAAATTCATTTTGAATGCCATTGTAATTAATTATTAAAGCAGGAGTACTAATTTTAACAGATTAAATTTGAACACTTTTATGCAAGAATTTTAGTTGATATATTTACTTTTGAGTTACTGTAGCTTATAAAACTATGATTTAATTTAATAAAAAATACATAAAAATAATTATTAAAATTAAGGCAGGAAACCAAAAATCCTTACACTCTGCAAGGCTACTACTACAAACAAAATATACTCACCCCAAATGATATCAATAACTATCTTAAGAATTTTCTCTGTGTGTGTGACTATAAACATTTTCTATTCTGTAGTTTACAAATTTGGAGGAAAGCATTTAATATTATGGTGATGGTGGTTGAGAAAAGAGCCTACAAATTGAGAAGTAAACATGGTCATATCACATATGACATCCCCCATTGCATAGTCACACATATCCAATTAGAGCAGAAATGTATCTTCCAAACACAATGTGATGCTTGTGGAATGAGGAAGACTGCTTCTCATTTTCTTCCTAATTCCACAAGCATTACATTGACTTTGATCCAAAGATACCAACTTGCTTACATCACGAGAGGCATTGAGGGATTTTTGTTTTCAATTGTGCATTTATCACATGAAATCTTTTTTTTTTTTTTAATGAATTTGTTCCAGTGGAAATAATCCAACAGTACATATAATTAACCAAATGATTACTCTTAGGATTTTCCTATTTTATTTGCATTTCTTGTTTCCTATACTTACAATATACATGACAACTACATGGGGAAGGAAAGGGAGGAGAAGAGAAGGGAATAAAAACTATAAGTATTGTTGTGTTTGTATAGTACTCTCAAAGAGTCAAAGTACTACATACACATGTCCGTAATATTACACCAACACATGGCATAAGAAAATTTTCATAATTATCTTATAAATAAGTTTGTACAATGTACACAATATACACATTGGTACTAAGCATACTTGATGTCTTTATATAAACCAAAATGTCATATGCAAATGAGGATATGATTGTTGACATCAAACTTACCTATGACCCACCTGAGCTTCCTAACAGATGCACACCTCAATCTCTATCTATCTACGCCCTGAAAAACATATTTTGCAAAGGAATGAACTTGCGACTCAATAAGTGATTATTAATATAAACATACATATAATACTTTTCAAGAACTAATTAAGAAAAATATATAAAACTTGCTACACGGTAAACTACAAGAAATTCCTTCAACAAGCTACGCACGGCCGTACTTGAATTTCAAACTTAGCATACTGAGCTCGCACGGCCATGCGGAAATTATGCACAGTCGTGCATGAGGCTTGGATTTTTCCCTCTGATCACATACGACCGTGCCTGAACTTAGAATTTTCTCCACTGAATACGCACGGTCATGCTAAAAGGACACACGATCGTGCATGAATCCGGAATTTTTCCCATGGAATACATACGGCCGTGCCTGAATTCAAAATTCAACACCCTGCTTACGCGCGGCCGTGCATTAAAGCCACATGGCTGTGTCTAAAAATCTGTGCAACATCCAAAACACCACAAAAAGATATCCAAACACCAAAGCTCAATTATTGGTGCAACATATATATTAAATCACACCATTCTAAGTAATCCACAACTATTTCACAATATATTATCATTTAAGTATTAAAACCCTTATCTATTTAACATAAACCAAACATATACTAAAAATGTACCAAACATATACCAAGAGTATACACAAGGTATACATAATTCAACTTGATCATTTCTTCACCACATCACATTCACATTTCACATTTCATACGACTCCATTTAAAATATTATGAACAAACATAAATGCAAGAACACATATCATGTTCACCATTCGGTATCCTCATCATACACCCACATATACATTTGCGTATATATATATATATATATATCACCGTACGTACAATCATTATTTCATATTCTCACGTTCACAACATTTCATTTAATCTTGTAGGTGGACACTTAGCAAATCGATTTAATATCAGCATTTCACATTGCCGAATGTCACTTAGCCAGTCAACATAACTAACCTTACACACTGTCGACGGTGGCATAGCCAGTCAACATAACCAACCTTATACATTGTCGACGGTCACATAGCCAATCGACATACTCAACATTTCACATTGTCGACGGTCACATAGCCAATTGACATATTTAGCATTTCATATTGCTGACGGTCACATAGCCAATCGACATTCTTATCACACTTTACATAGTCGACGGTCACTTAGCCAATCGATATTTTCATCATATATTATGTCCACATTTACTCATAAATATAGCCTCATTTATATCCAAGGGACCAATTCAAGTTCATAATACATACACATGTACAACCATAAATTCAATACCATATCATTTCATATTACCACATTCAATAATATATCTTACAACAAATTTATTAACCTCACTCTTGCATGCAAATATTAATCATATTCCATATCACAACTCAATATTCATAAATCATCCAATATACTCATTTTCCCAACCTCAATCACCCAAAGATGATAAACAAGTAAGGTTCGCACCTTTCCTTCGTTATCAATATGAGTTTATCATATCCATATGCATTTCTTATCAATTGTAGTACATACGCAATACCGGGTCCATAATATATTCACTTGGTATATCACACAGGCATTATTGTTCACGTACAATTCTTAATTTATCAATTAATAAAATAGGATTAATATTCTATTAATAATATGAACATCTCCTTACATGATATTTAATATATATCAATAACTACTTACCCCAAGTGCTTTCCAACTTTAAATAAGAAGAGTTTATTTAGTTGATTGCCTTCTCCTTGCCTCTTGTGGTTCCTACACATATCCACATATCAATTTCACATAGCAAATATTGTAATTTACCCCAAACTCACAAAGTGCAACTAAATGCTCAAAGTTCAATATAGCCTAAAGATACACACACAAGTCCAATGACCACCAAATTTCTGCTGAAACTAGAGTTATTAGATACTATCAATTTTAATTGGAATTACTCAATTTAGACAAGTATATAATTAATTATGGATTTTTAAATCTATTCGGGCAAAACAGGGTATTTAGTATGAACAATAATATGTCCGGCCCTATTAGACCCTCTTAACAATAGATTCAGTCCAAGTCAAAATATAAAAATTATAGAGAACTCTCTGAAGTTTCCATAGCATCTAACCATACTCAAATCAGAGCTCTACAGCCCAAGTTATGGTAAAAATAATAGGGCTAAAAACAGAAGAAAAACATGACACGAATTGCAACTCATCAAAACTCAATTTTAATTAATAAAAAACACAAGTAAAGCTTACCAATTATGCTCCAATGAATTAAAGCCCTCCTAAAGCTTCCCAAAGCAATTATTTGATCACTTGAGAAAGATCCAAAACCTCTCAAAAATCTAACAAGAAAACACTCTATTCTTCTCTTCTCCCCTCTCTACAATCTCTACACCACAAACACATATATACACTATCCAATCAAAACTCACCATTTGCTCCCCTTAAAGTCTCCTCTAATTTAATGCATAATTATCACCAGAATACACTAACAATAATATAAATAATAATATAGATATTTATGGTAATATATCACCATAATTTCCATTAAGCTCCTTAATGAAATGAAATTAATTCACAATAGCCCATAACTTTCTATTGTGACAATCTACTCCAAACTTCCTTTACAATTTAGTTCCTCTCTACAACTCATGCACAATCTCAAACGTAAATGAAGTTCACTATCTATTATGCATAAAATACAATACGTACACCATAAATACGTGTGCTAAAGGGCGGGTGTTACAGTTTGGTAACTTAATAAAGGAAAAAGAAGGAAAAAGAAGGGGAAATATTTGAAAAGGAAATATAATTTTAAATTACAATATATTTTGTAGTTGAAATATTTTACACCCCAATTTGAAGTGTAATCAATTTCACCTCCTACAAGGGGAATGATGGGGAATAATTTCCCTTCAATTCCCTTTTCCCTCTATTAACTTTTAATAGCCAAATAACCTAAAATCTAATTCCCCTCCTATTTCCTTCCATTCCCTTTATATTCTCATCAATCCATGCATAGTGTTAGTCTTCCAATCTTTAATCCTGATAATTTAATTGCTAACTTACTTTTTTTTTTGTAAATTGATTGTTTACAAATTTAAAACTAGATTATAAAAGTTGGTTATCATAATTAAGCAAAAATTTGCATTTATGGGATAATTATTTAATTTGTAACGCAATAATAAAAATTTTCAAAAAAATATATGTATTTTTTCTTCTAAATTTTTCTGTATTTTCCTAGTGGTATATCTCTTAAAATTTAGTGTTATGTGCCTTTATATTTTGAAAAGCTTTAAATGAACTTTTTTTTTTTCTATATAACTTGTTGTTTGCACCCAAAATTATATTTTGGAGAGCCCATAAGATTATAGGCCTATGACCCTAGTTAATTAATTAATTAATTAATTATATATGTGGTTATCTGTAAAAAGTAACTGTCAGAAGAAGAGATAAGATGTAAGGGAGTTTGAATTTCAAAAAATAAGAAACGCGCAGTGATGGGCTAGAGAGCAGTTTCTGAAAAAGGGAAGTTACCATCTCCATGGATAAAAGGACTCTTTCTCCTGCAGATCAAAGAAACAGCCAAATCAAAACTAAACTAGACAACAAATCAACTCTGCAGAATTTCAATTTAGCTTTTCAATTTAGATTTTGTTTCTAATTTTCATTATCCTGTTATTGTTTCCTGCAATCAAACTCTGTTAGTAATTAAATTTCCATTTATTTTCAAGGAAGCCCTTTATTTTCCCTACAGATCCCTTAGTTCCGTTTCATTATTTTTTTTAACTTTCAACTTTCATTCTGTGTTTTTGGTAACATCAATATTAAACACAACTTTCATCAATTTGCAGTTGGTTTAGGAACCCAGTAGGTTTAGGTCTCTTAGCTTACACTAAGGACTCGGATAGAGGTCAGATCCCCAAGGTTGGTGTACCTCACACATCTGGCACGCTCTAAATTTACTTGAAAGGGCCAGAGACTCAACACTTGTTTAATATTTTTAGTTTAGTTTCTTAAAATTTAGAATTTCAACACTACAAAAAAATTAATATTTTCATTGTATGATATATATATTATTAATTTTTTTCTTTTTAAAATCAATGTACATAGCAGTGAAATTTCATCAGCATTTTCTCCTTTGATTATGTTATTGGAAAGATTGTAATTAGGAAGTGATTAACTGTTTGAGTGCATTTTTTCTTATAAACCAAAAAAACAAATGTATGTTTATTCATGGTTTTGAAGCAATAAAATAATTACATATCATAGGGTGAAGCCACCATCTATGCTTTATAGTTTATTATCATGGTTCTTTCAAGAACATTTTACACTTCTATTTTTTGTGTCACATGCATTGCGGTTTTTTCTACGTTGCTTTGAAACATTTGAACTACGACAACACTCAAAAAGTTTGCAAGAGACAAGATAAAAAGAAGACAATGGTCTCAAGTCGAAAGCTCAGAAAAATCCTTAATGTGACAAAAATTAAAAGTGAAATTAAAGTTAAGAAAATGAAGCCTCATCATCTCATATTATTATATATCAAATTTCGATGATATCCTGAATTCTTTACTTCAGGCGAGAACCTCATGGATGTGTACGTGCCTGTAGAGTTTAGAGAGATTTGGCGGTGCCATTAATGAGAGCCGTGGCCTATACAGGTAGCGGTACTTGGCTATTAGGGCAGAAGAATTGGCAGAAACTTGAAGATTAAGCAGGAGAGATCAATATCGCAGGTTCATAAAGGTGGACAAAACATTTCTATATTTTGATCGTAAAAAAGAAAAACACAAGAAATCGGCTTGTCTTGATGTACCTTCATTGTAATTTATTGATCTCTTTCTAATAATGAGAATTTTCATTTCTGTTCTACCAAAGAAATATAATAATCAGAATTCTAATAATCCTCACTGCTAATTCGTCATTCTAATTAGTTATATACAGAAATCAACCTGTTTACCGTATTAAGTCACCCTAGCATTAACCAAACCATAAACTTCACAAAATCTAAAACCCGTAGAGCTCTAAAAAAGGAAGATGGGTTTTATATGAATCATCCCCGCCAAGAAGTTAAAACTCTAATATCTTTGAGAACATCCACAAAATCTAGATAGACCTCAGCTTCAAGCTTTTTGCCTCGTACAATATTGAGATCAATTTGTTCATTAAAACAAAGCCACAACATGTGGCCAAGCAAAAACAATAGCCACATAAAGGTAGCAAAAGATCTTCCCGCTGAAGAGAACATAATTAACCTGACCAAACGTGCACAAGATGAAATTCATGCAGCCAATACTGCAATTTGCAAACAAGCAATCTAACAATATATTGTCAGCATCACATAGATGAAACTTAAGGTCAGCCTAGCATGCAAATTTTAGGTCATCATTGTAAATCCCAAAATATACAGCAAGTAGAGGAACCTCATACAGCTAAAACCCACATTGTAAGTTTAAAAGCTTCTCTGTATGTGAATTTATCGAAAACCAGACGTGCACTTTGATAGTGCTACCAAAGCAGTTACATTGATTAAGCTCACAAAAAGCAAAAAATAAAAAGGGAAAAAATTATCCTATTGACAACAGGTTATTTTTTCACTGCAGCACCACATGATTTCACCCCAGCTTACTCTCTCAATTTCTTCTTTTCTTCTTCCTCTCATTCTTCTCAGCTGAATTCTTCAACTGGAGCAAACAGAAAATGTTCAATAAGTTAGCATCTAATTCTGATATAATGATTAATATACAGCAACAAAATTACAGAATTTCAGCATTCGGTTCATCATACCATGATAATGAGAATTCTCACGAAAACAGCAACGAAGTCAGTGAAAAGGTTCAGAGCATGCTTCACATAGTCCAGATCACCGAGGTGAGCTCTCTCAATTATTTCTTGGGTATCGACCACCATGTAGCCCACAAACACCAAAAGTCCAAAGTACAGCTGCAAATATTATCAAGAGCGAAAAGCAAGATGCTGTTAGCAAATAGCAAGTAACAACACTTTAACAATAAACTTCTAGTTGGAAATGATCAAGATAGTACACCCAATAATCCCCTTACCTCAAACTTAAACATGGCTGCAGATCCCCCAAAAATAGAAGATGCAAACTGCAACCAGAGAAGGATGGACACGCCAGATGAAAGCAAACCACTAAGATAGAGATATTCTCTGCGCCTTGCCAACATAGCTGCTGCTGAGAAGCAACCAAAGGCCACTGAAGTTCCCACAAATGCAGAGATCAAAACACTGTCACAATGGAAAAAAGTCATTCACAAAATTAGCACAATCTTCCAACATCATGCAAAGAGGACTGCATAACAATGATTTTGCAACCACCAAAATGCAGTGCACGCTCACCCAATTCAACAAGAGCAAACATGTAAGCTAAAGACAATAGATCTCCAAAATCAGAATGTCCATTCCATGGGAATTGGATAAAAACTAACCAAATGCAATGTCAATAAAATGACAAGCAAGTACCTTGGATCAATATCAATGGCCAAATCAATCAAAGGACCCACAGAAGCTCCTTCAAACAGTGCAGCTGCCATCAAAAGAGAAACCCTCTTTTGCTGTTCAATCAAAGTAGAAAAAGAGTAAGAATAAAGTGATAAAAACCAAAACCCTTATAACCCTAGAAGCACAGGAGAAAAGAACATAAGACAAATATAAGTAGCTCTCTCTCTCTACCTCTTGATAAGGTGGAAGAGACATAAGCCAAACCATGCAACCAACACAAGCAACAGTTGTTAAAAGACCACCAATGTTCCATAAGATATGCAGGTAAGCCCCAGCAGCCGACGCAATCAATGCACAACATAAGGTCAAATAAACCTGCAAAATCAAGAATTCAAGGGCAATCAGAGTCACCGCCAAATCTTGTAATAAAGAATTTTAGCTTCTCACACAATTTTTGAAGACTACAAAAATTCAAGAATTCAATTTAACTTAATTTTTGATTAAGTGAATTGTCAAGTTTTAGAAATATTATGAAAAATAATTAACAAAGATACACAAAAGAATCAGATCCAAGATTTTCACTACAGCCAAACACAATATAAAACCCTAAAAATTACCAAAGAAACAAAAGTCAACAACAGAAAACGATAAAAAGATGGAAATTAAGACACAAATTCACAATCATCCTCCTAAAAATTGCTAATAAATCCTAATTACATTTTAAACGGAAAGAAATTAAAAAGAATAAAGAAAATTAGACCTGCTTAAGATGAGCCTGGACAACAGGAGAGATCTGACGGAAGCTCTTGAGAGAATTGTAGGACCATCCATTTCTTGAGGATGATTGAGAATCGAAGAACGAAGCAAAGGCCTCCATTTTGATCGAAAAAGGGGAACAGATCGAAGATTGTTTTGTGATAATTGCGAATCACACTTTATATTACAGATTGTTTTGTGTGCACATCTAATTATTATTGTTATTATTTATAGAGTATTGGTGTTAAATACGAGTCGGTTTCTTCGAAATTTCTTGTTGTTTCTCAATTACTATTCTACCCTTTCTTTTTTAAAAAATAAAAATTTCTTTTTTAAGAAATTTGTAGTGGAAAAATGGGGTTAATCTCTCTTTTGGTTACCTAATTTTAGCTCTTTTTTCAATACAGCAACATAACTTCAATCTGTTTCATTTTGGTTATTAAAGTTTTATTTTAATTTCATGCATGATTTTTTTAAAAAATTTTATCCTTAAATTATGAAGTATTACTATTTTAGTCCAAATTCAAATATATTTTATGAATAAGTTCATATTTTATATATATTTATGGGAAATAAGAAAATATTTGGAATTTATCTTGATGAGTGAATTTTTTACTCCTAATTAAGAACAAAACTTAATGGAAGACAGAACAAAAAGCTCAAATTCTAATAATTTGTCAGAATTAACTTCATCCAACAATGTACATAATGAATATGGGAAGCTTAAAAAGTTTAGAAATTCAAGGTCTCAAGATCTCTAAGTAGCTCTTTGATTCCGCCTTGAAAAAGTAAAATCACCTTAATGGTATCAGAGCCTTGGAAAAGATAAAATTCTAAACTCATTGTAATCTGTAGACTAAATTAAAAAATTGAAAGACGTAAGGAATAAAAAGTTCTAATGGAAAATTTGAAAGACTTAAAATTCGCCGAACATACCATTTTGAAACAGAAATAGAAGTTAAGTACTGAAAATAAATAAACTAAAATTTTGGAACCATTTTGAAATAAGTATAAACTTAAGTGACCATTTAGGATATAAACCCGGAAAAATTGGAAAAAGCAACAAAAGGAGGGGCAGTGAGGGAATTAAAAAGGTCATTCTGGAGAATTCTCGGTTGAATTTAACAAAACACGTCTTTCGGTTCATTTATTATTATTCTTTGGATGGAACGACTTACGGCGAAGTGGCCAAGCAAGAGATATATCCCTCCATCTCATAATCACCCAATTTGACGGAGATGACTTTGCTACTAAGGTAGATGCTACGTCTTTCCGCCAATAGCATTATCACATGTCACTATCACGCTAAAATTTTTATTAATATATTGCATGTTTTATATTTTTATTATTATATATATATATTACTGAATTTAACAATTTAGGATAATATGGATAAAAATTTTCAAAATGTTATTTCAATGTACACAGTTTTTAACTGCGCTTCCTATGATCAGTACAGAAACGATACAGGAATTTTTCGACTCAACAAAGAGATTCGGCAGCAGAACATGAAAATATTACATCTCTAGCACATTTACAGCTTCAGAATTATAGCTACAAACAAGTAGAGGGTGAGTTAACCTAAGATTAGTGTATGAGTTTTTATAACAATAAGATCTAAGTTTGCTGATGAGAAATCTTCACAGGCACTCCATTCCCAATGCTCTGTTCACGTAAAGAAATAATAGTTCCAGAGTCTGAGCTGAGCCCTTGTCTTAGCAGTCTCTGCTTCCTTAGATCCTCGTGGCATGGAGCAAAGAACTCGTGCCTTAATGCATCCTCTGCACTGATCCTCAATCTTGGGTTCACCGTCAAACATTTGTCGACAAGATCAATGAGCGAGCTTGGGATTATATGGAGGAAATCCCGTCTCTTGGTGTTTATTTTGCACCATTCCCGTATTGTCATAGATGGCAAAGACTCAACGTTATATAGTTCCTGCAGGCAAGTGAAACTTTTAAATTACAAGTTCCTTTTCTGATTATCGTAATAAGTCACATAATTATGAACGTAATACCGCAGGGAATGAAGATTCTCGGTCATGTAGCTTTGACACTTCCCATAGTTCTTCGCTGCCCCTTAGCTTTGCAATATCCTTTATGTTCCTGATAGCAGCAACAATGTCATTGCCGAAACAAAGTACGGATATGGAGGCACATATGTTTTCAGATTAAAAAACAAGAATTCTTACTGTTCAGGATCACCATAAAAGGGCGTTCTTCCGATTATTAAGTACAGTAAGGTGACCCCAGCAGACCACATATCGACCTTGGGTCCTTGATGGATTGACCTGAACAATACCTGGATGAACCACTCATCATGAACCTCCACTTGTTCCATTTTGATAAACAAAATCAAGAAAGGAAGCACTAAAATCATGTCTTGAAGTTGATTTATATTACAATATTAAAGATTCTGATGCATTTGCTGTTCCATGGGAAGCAAAAAGCATATATGCAACTATATATCAATACAGTTATTAGTGCCAAATTATTATTCACCATTCCACGTGAGGTTATGCAGACAAAACAGATATGAAGGTCAACAGAGAACTTACTAATAAATTTGTTACTTGTTGGATCAAGAAAAAAAATAGAACTAGAATTAGAAGTGAGCCCATAAAATCATACACAAATCTGAAATAAATTAAAGGAACATTATGCGCCACATATTAGAGGGAGATGAGATGACTAGAATTTTTTCTTCTTTTTAAGTCTTTTGGTGAGGCAGGGGCCCGGAAGGGCCTAATACTCACTTACATGATGCTATCTTATTGTTTATGAGACTTTCAGCAATCGTGCTGATGGCCAGTTGACTTTCTAATTATCTCATTGGTGGCAACTATCAAGACACTCAAAATTGGCATTTCTGCCGTTCTTACCTCTGGTGCCCTGAAACCTTTGGTTCCAACACATGGACCTTCTTTCTTGGGCTTTCCATCTTCTAGTGAGAACAAAAGGAAATGATGAATAGACCAAGACAATAGTTCTGACAAACCAAATTATTGCAGTCATACTGTAAGAAACAAACCTTTGGTGTTACTTGAGCATTTACCGGGAATAGTAATTCCAGTTGAATGCAGAGGCATTGGGGTTAGATAAACAAGTCTTTCATCCACTTTTCCAGGAGGGGCAGCAATCCTCTTTCGAATAGAGGCTGGAACACTTGATGCTTCATGATTTGGACTGTGCATTGCTTCCTGCAACAAACTTAAAAGTTCCTTCCTACCTTGGCATGGTAATGGCTCTCTGAGCCTTTCTGCAGATGGAGTCCGAGTGCTTGTTGCATCCTTCACTGACGTTATGCCAGAGCCATCTGCTCCTTGACTTCTCATAATATTCCACCCATTCAAATCATTATCAGCTTTTGTTCTGTTTATAGCCCTCCTTTTTTGGCTCTTAGGTTCTAAAGTTGGCTTCGAGCCTTTTATTGCCTCTTGATTGACAGCACCTACATATTTAGCAATTGGAAACCTCCTACTTTTGGCAAGAGGAGCAGATTTGGTATTGGAAAGAGTAATAGGGTTGATGCTTACATCATTTCCCATTTTTAATTTGTCTGCAAAAGCATAGAAACACATCAGTTTTGTCACAAATACTAATGGATTCTCAGGAAGTTCTTTCTGGTTCTAATGCTCAACAAGACGAAAACTAAGATAAAATGCTCAGGAAGGGTAAAGGTCCAGGCAAATATTAACAGCAAGCATTTTACCAGCAACAGCATCACATGACAATGCTTACAATTCTTTTTGATAAGTTCACAATTTATCTTACAATCTTCAGGTTAGCATCAGCATGAAAATGAATATATGCTGGTTTGCATGTTATTCAAGCATAGAAAGTCAAAAAAGAATAGAAACTCACTAGTTGTTCCATACTTTTGGCGTAGATCCTGCCAAAACACAATTAATACCAAGACAGTCGTCAGTAAAATTGTATTAACTACCATGAAACCAGTGTATAAAAAAAATAAAAATAAATAAAAAAAGAATTAACAGGGCAGAGAAATCTATTCAGAGAATAAAACTAACCAGGGAAAGGTTAAAATCAATGAGGTAACCTTTATTGGACTTGCGAGAGAAAAGGAAGTTGCCAGGTTTGACATCCCTGTGGACTATTCCCTATTAACATGGAAATAAAAGGGAGATTCTTCATTTCTGTAAATAACGTACAAATCAGCATGGGATATATGCGGTGATATCTTTACCTGCTTATGAAGACTAGCAAGTGCCCTGAACATACAATAACCATACCAGCGTAACTGGAAAAGGTCTATATCCTTCTTTAACGCCTAGTTAGAGAGAAACCAAACATCAACAAAGAAAACAAACAAAAGTTAACCATCGAAGCATCTGATAATTACCTCTGGTCTGTCATGTTCAACATGCTCCAGAACAAAGCAGTCAGAATTTCCACTCTTGAAACAGCCTTCATATTTTATTACAAAGTTTTTACCCCTGAAATAGTCAAATTAATTTGCATGTTGAATATCATAACTTTCTTTATCTTAAATGCAAGGAAAATTTCTGTAAGTGAATTTAACTTTCTTAAAACCTACCCAAACCGATCCAGCATCCTTTGCTCATTGCTAACATGGTGCCTATGAGCATTTTCATGAGGGCCTGCAAAGCAAAAAATTTGTAACTTTAGTTAGGAAGTGTTTTGCAGTAATAGTCATCAACATCATAGGCAGGATGGGAAAAAGGAGTAGAGACCTTCTGAGAGCAAGTTGTTACCGCATATGCTACATTTCTAATTATCAGCAGAATTTTCATGTAAAAAGTTGCAATTTATTACCGGTGAATCAAATATACAAAGTATTTGGTGTTCTCATATCATTCTATATGAAACTAAAAATTAAAGGATTTTCCAGTACTACCTTTGGAGAACATATAGGTTATTTAATGATAAGAAAATAACATACAACTTATCCACACTCAATTGCTAATGGCCAGACTCATACAACTTATCCACACAAAATTGTTAATGGCCAGACTAACTATTATTTTAAAGCAGAGGATCTCCTTTATTGTCATAGATCTGAGATATGCTACCCCTGACTGCATATAATTATATTGAAGAAAAATACAGCAGAAACTGGAAGAGGCAACAGCATATAAGACACAAAACCCCTTATCTCACGTACATTTAATAGCAACTGTTGTCCCATCACTCTTCCTTCGAGCCCTGTAAACAGTGCCATAACCACCTGCCAGTGTTGGATTAAACAGTCAATAAATCCTCGTACTATCAATGGATGCAAGAAATGGAGGGAGGAATGCAAAAAGGCTTTCATACCTGAACCTTCTTCCTCTTCCACAACATAAGACTCAAAGTATGGTAGGTCCTTGGTTTGCACTTGATCCTACAAAGTAGCCATCATTATGGCATAATTAATGAAGATGGAACTAAGTAACAGCAGCACAAGTTATGACTGGTCAGTAGATGCTCTTAGCAGACAGACAAGCACAAGTGAACAAATAGAAAAATATTGCAGGAGTGGAATTTTACCGCGGGAGAAAAAGAAGCACAGTCTTTCTTTCCCTCTTTAATAAGTGCATTCTCACGTTTCTGCTTTTGCTTTTGTACCTTACTGGTTGTTGCAAGATTTCTCTTAACCTGAAGGTTCTCTTTGGTTGCCGTTACTACCCTACTTCCCTCTGGAGATTGGTTGACAGCTTCTTGTTTTGGACTCATTCTGTCCCTAAAAGTGAGCTTCATCCTAGCAGAAGGTTTGGACAGCTCCTTTTGACCTACAAACTCTAACTCAGTTGATGGAATAGTAATATCCAAAGTTGCTGGCTCTTTCTTCTTCCTTTTACAATTGTTTGCTCTTGACATGCCCAAAAGTGCAGTATTGATGGGCTGTAAAAGGCTTTCCATTTCCCCTTTTATGTTACCAGAATCAGTTAAAAAATTCTCTTCCATGGGTTCAACACCTACTGCCTCAGTAAAACAATCATTCTCAGCATTACAAGCATCATAAGCATTTGTACACAACACTGGTAAAACACTGCTCTTTTTAAAATCATCCTTACAAGAAATATCATCAATATCCATTCTACTTTCTACATCCACCCCATCTACTTTAGCATCTCGGCACACAGCTTCACCATCAAATATTACTCTCTGACAATCAGATTCTTCATCTAGCCCAGATGCTGTGATCCTTCTACTCTCCTTTCTTAATATAATTGTATATTTGCCGGTTTCTTCTTCAACTTGCTTGACATTCTTTACTTGATAAATTAACTTACCACCCATAGTCTCGAAGAACAAATTACTCAGCAGAATTACATTGTCTAACTTAACAAACATGAAATTAGGTTCAATATTTATGCCTCTATTAATGTGCTCAGTCAAGCGAAAATGCACCTGCATAGATGACCCTCAATTAATAAATCTCCACAGCATTCACAAATACTAGATCTAAATAACCATTATACTAAGCCTAACCTAGTTAATGTTAGAATTCAATTCTTTCAACAAAACAAGAAGATTAAAAACCTCAATTGAATGGCTAAATTCAAGAAATACCTTAAAGAAATCATCATTTCTAATTCTTTTAGCACAACAAGAAACCGATATAAGCTTCTTATCTGCTGCAAAACAGCATAAACACAACCAATTAAGTAACAAAAATCAAATAAACACATAAAACAAACACTCCATACAAAAATTATCAACAAAATTCTGAACCTTCTGAAGAATCAAATTCAATCCGCTTCCGCTTCCTAAAGTACACCCTCACAGCATCCTTCAACAACATTCTACTACTATGAACTCGATGAGTCCCGATCCGAGTTAAAAAATCACCAATCGAGTTTAAATTAGAGGCAAATCGTTGAAAAGCGAGAAGACCGAGCGCAGAAACGGTGACTAATGTAGTATCATTGCTGGTGATTAGAGCGATAGGTGAGTCCGGTGTAGAGCAGAGGAATTCGACGAGATCTGGAGTTGCAGGGAAGAGAGTGCAGCGAGAAGCGAGGTCGAGAGGTGAAGCGGAGCGGCCGATGGAGAGGAGGAGGGAGAGAAGGTGCCATGATTTTTGTGAATCGGAGTTGGACTCGGAGAGTGAGCCTGAGTCGATGAGAGCGAGGTGAGAGTTTGGAGACTGAGTTAGCATATCGAGTTAAGGAAAGGGTTAGGGCTTGGAGTGGGAGTAGAGATGGAGATGGAGATGAAAATTTTTGCAGAAGTGTTGAGAAGGAGATGAGAGGCGCGGATTAGATGCAATTTTGAGATTTTGCACGTGGGATTCTCCCGCCAGTTTTCCTTTGGTGTAATACATAGTTTTATTTTTACCCCCTAAATTTTAAGTTATTAACATTTTACACC
>CATIWO010930398.1:0-14410 GCA_949673435.1 Macaranga tanarius
TGTTGGTTTTGTTGCTTATTTGTTTCTCTTTGATTTTCTTTTATTCTTTTATTGCTTATTTGTTGCTTATTTATTTTTTTTTCTCTTTGATTTTTTTTTTAATTCTTTTGTTGCTTATTTGTTTCTCTTTGTTGTATTAAGGTTTTGTTGCTTATTTGTTTCTCTTTGATTTCTTTTGATTCTTTTATTGCTTATTTGTTGCTTATTTATTGCTCTTTGATTTTCTTTGATTCTTTTGTTGCTTATTTATTTCTTTTTGTTGTATTAAGGTTTTGTTGCTTATTTGTTTCTCTTTGATTTTTTTTAATTCTTTTGTTACTTATTTGTTGCTTATTTGTTTCTTTTTTGTTTCTCTTTGATTTTCTTTTATTCTTTTATTGCTTTTGTTTCTTTTTTCTTTCTCTTTATTTCTTTTTGTTGAAAAAAAATTTATATAGTATAAATCAAGTTTTAATGTATTTTATAATCGTGATTTATTATTTTTTATTGACAAAATATGATTACAGAAAAATAGAAAAGCATATCTGATATGTTTTTGAGGTGCGAAACTGTTTTTGTGAATGATTATTGCTTTTGATCTTCAATGTTGTTTCGGTTATTGTTTTAATGTTGATTTCTCTGATTTGTTGAAGAATGCTGTTGCAGATTTAGGTTTTTTAAATCCATAAACTTGATTTGTTGAAGACGCTTGTTTTCTATTTCTGTCACAAAATTCAGAAGAGAAAATAGCTGAAATCGATCGGAGAAGGCAGTTGATCTGATCGTAAATTTGATTGATTGAAGAAAAAGTTAAAATTGATTGGAGAAGAATTTTTGGTGTTTGAGATCGTGATTTTCTTGAGCGAGCTTGTTTTCCGTTTCTTTTTAGGAATCAGTGTTTGTTTTGAAGTGTTTGTCTTTTACCTAAAAAAGGTTAGCTTATATATGGTCTAGAGTTGAAAAAAAAATTCCTTAAAGCTATTTTTGAAAACATTTTTAGTCAATGTGACTTTTGATATTATTTTTGATTTTCTGGCTATTTTTGAAAAAATTCCAAATAAATTTACTACTTTATGATTTTAATTTAAAATTATAAATAATAACTTAATGAAAGTTATTCAATAAAAATTAATATAAAATGACTTTCAAAACATGACTAAATTTAATTATTTCCAATAGTGTTAAGTAAAAAAATTTTAATCAAAAGTTTAACAAAAATAAATTTTATTTTTTTTTAAATTATATAAATCAGAAATAATATAAGCATTAATATTTATAAATATAAAAACTATAAACTAGTTTTTACATTGTTTGAACACTAGAAAATATAGTTAAAAACATATTTAGAAGTATTTTTTATGGGAAATATCAGGGGAATTATGTTTTGTAATTGATAAAGTAATAAAAAGTGTTAAAATTTATGAATTTTTTTTAATTAACCCTTTATATTACCCAAAAATCTTTCTTTTTTAAAGGAAATAAATAAATAAATAAACAAACAATATGCTAATTCATTATTTGTTGTCTCAGGCAGTGTCCTCAAAATTTAAAAAGGTTGGATTTGTCTTTTTGCCATCGACTGTTGAGACTCCCAAGTCTGTCCTCTACCACAAAGTTGAGGAAAATATATCTTTCCTGGTGCAAAAGTTTGGTTGAGATTCACTCATCCATAAAGTTTCTTCACCTTACTTTTCTTAGGGTAGACGGGTGCAAAAATCTGAAGATGCTTCTAGAGATTCCTAGAGGCATAAAAAGGTTAGATCTAAATTACTCTGGAGTGGAAGAGTTCTCCCCATCAATTCAATTTCTCGACAATTTGATTTTTCTGGGTATGAGAAATTGCATAAATATCGCAAGTCTTCCGATCAATATTCTCCCATACATTGTCTTTTTATCATCATTGCAAGAATTGAGTCTAAAGAGCTGCAAGAGACTCCAATGTTTGCCAAAGCTTCCAAAGCAATTAATCCAACTGCGAGCGATTAACTGTAAATCTTTGAAAACTGTAGCACCAACTTTATTTATTCCACGTATTAATGGTTGGAATTGTGAGAATAATTGTGCTTTCAATTATTGGAATTGCGTGAATTTGGAGGAGAATACACGTTCTAAAATTATAGCAGATGCAGAGTTCACTTTCAAAGGATATGCCATTAATGCTGCAAAAAACAAATATGTAAGCAAAGTGTTACACCCCGCTCAAGTCCCTAAAATTTTTGTCGAAAATACTCCCAAAGAGTTGGCGTAGTTTCGGGGAGCTACAAACCAACCTCGTCCGAAATACCCCGACGTGTGCCAGGACAGCCGTAGGTTTTACGGACCAACCTGCGGTAGCACAGAAGACATGTGAGATTTGTAGGCATGGCCTGCATGCCAGCCGAGAGTCAGGCGCACCAGCAAGCACTGCCTGCGCGCCAGGCGGACGGCCTGCGAGGCCAGCAGCCGAGGCCTGTGAGCAAGGCCGCCCACACCTATGAGAAATGCAAGGAAGCCTCTAGAAGCTGTGACAAAAGCCTGTCGAGTCGGTGCTGAGCTGCGGCAATAAGGCAAGGTTTATGGAAGCCTCGGCCAGACTTTAGAAGCTTCTGCCTGCAAGGTGTTTGGTGAAATGCCTAAGATAGTTTAGAAGCTTCTCATCCCTAAGGTGTTCGATAGAATGCCTCAATGACTCTAGATACATCATTGTACATAATAGCCACATGCTAATCTAGGCCCATGTGTACATATTGTAGCCACACATTAAAGAGGTGGAAATACCTATAAATATGCCTCCTCTCTCATTTGTAAAACACACATGTACACTCTCCAAGTTTACCAATACAAAAGCATTTTCCCAAGTGCTCTCTTTGTCCCTAGTTCACTCTCAACTAACTCTAAAAGGTTTACTTAGCATATCCTAACCCCAAGAGTGTCTAAGTGCAGCACGGATATCACTAGAAAATCCCTAAGTCTGTGACAGGTGGTATCAGAGCAAGAGTTTCATCCTAGGTACCAAGCCTTGTTGAGTGAAACACATGGCTAGTGAAGAAGCAACTGTCCCTGCTGCGGTGGAAGAACAACGCATTGATCAGACCCGTGGGTATAAAGTGCAACGCTCACAGCCTCAACGAGGCAAATCCAAGGCTCCCGCACGTGAGCCTATGGAGACCCAAGTTGCTAACCTTGAGAGAGACCTAGCTAGTGCCATTTTAACTATTGGTGAGCTCTTTAACTAGGTTGACAACCTCATTCATGAGAATATGGAAATCACTAGGGCTGCCAAGGCCATGATTAAAGAACTTGGCAAAGCCCTTAGGGTAGATTTCACTGACTTACGAAGAACCCTTCAAGATAAAGTGAGAAAGCTTTGTAAAGAGGTAGATGCCCTTCATCGAGAAAGTCCACCCTTGACAAGCACTGCTGCCACTACTAGTTCCGCTGCCCTTCAGAGATTAAAAGTCCCCAAGCCTGCCATGTACAATGGCATGCATAATGCCACTATAGTGGAAAATTTCTTATTCGGTCTTGAGCAATACTTTGAAGTTATGAATGTTACGGAGGATTTTTCAAAGATTAGCAATGTTGCCATCTTCTTGAGGGATGCTGCTAAACTATGATGGAGAAGGAAGCATTCCGAAAGGGAGAAGGGTAAGCTGTGTAGGTTGAGGTAAACCGGTAGCATTTCAGAATACGTCAAAGAATTCACTACCTTGATGCTGGAAGTCACTAATGTGCCATAAACTCTTGTTCAATTTCAAAGATGGGTTGAAGGACTGGGCTAAAATAGAACTTGATCAGTGAGGTGTCCAAACCCTTGATGAAGCAATTACTGTTGTGGAGAACCTCAAGAACTACTCCACTCAGGACAAGGGTAAGAAGACCAGCTCTTCCAAGAGTGGGAGAGGCTAAAAGAAGGACTCCGACAAAGGCAATGAGAGTGGCTACCAGAAATCCTCTAGTGGCAACTCTAAGTATGAAAAAGGCCCCTCGTCCAAAGGTAAATCAACTACCTTTAAGCCTCCCAAACCATACTTTATTTTTGATGGACCACATTAGGTGAGGGACTGTCCTAACCAAGAAACCATGAATGCCATTGTGGCGGAGTTTGATAAGGAGAAGCCCCAAGATGAACCGCAAGCTGGCATAGGATACTTACAATACTTGGATGCTCTCTCGAAACTCCTCTCCCCTTTGGTCTTAAGGGATAGAGGCCTGCTCTATGTTGATGCCTTAATTAAGGGCAAAACTACCAACCTTATGCTGGATACGGGTGCTACGCACAATTTTATGGATGTGCAAAAGGCAAAACGCCTGGGCTTGAAGCTGTCCAAAGGAATTGGCATGATTAAGGTAGTCAACTCGGAGGCAAAGCCTGTGCATGGAATTGCGGAAGGCATAAGAGTACAAATAGGCAATTGGTAAGGTACGCTAGACTTTACCATTGTGCCTATGGATGATTTCAAGGTAGTCTTTGGTCTAGCATTTTTTTGAAAAGCCACTGCCATTCCTGTTCCTTCTATGATCTCCTTGTTAATCTTGGGTGACTCTAAAAATTCGAATGATCCCCTTGAAGAGCTTGGCGAAGTCAAAACCCGCTTTGATTTCTACCTTATAATTTAAGAGGGGCCTCAAGAATGCGGAGGGCTATGTCTCAACCATAAGGGAACTGAATGACGGGGACGATCCTGTTCTGCCTACTACTCTACTGCCGCCACCCATTGAGGCAGTCCTCCACGAGTTCAAAGATGTCATGCTTCTCGAGTTGTCGAAGAAATTGCCACTAATACAAGATGTAGATCTCCATATCGAGCTTGAACCTAGTGCCAAACCTCTTGCCATAGCACCCTATCACATGGCACGCCCGGAGCTTACATAATTACGGAGACAAATCCAAGTTTTATTAGATTCAGGCTTTATCCAGCCCTCCAAAGCCCCATATGGTGCCCCAATTTTATTCTAAAGGAAGAAAGATGGTTCCTTGTGCATGTGCATCGACTACCGGGCGATAAACACAATCACTATCAAGAATAAGTATCTAATACCCTTGATAGCTGATTTAATCGACCAATTGGGGAAGGCAAAGTATTTCTCGAAGCTCGACTTATGCTCTAGATACTACCAAGTCTGCATTGTGCCTGGCAATGTGCCAAAGACAGTACACATCATACGCTGTGGAGCCTTCAAATTTTTGGTAATACCCTTCGGCCTCACTAATGCCCTTGCCATATTCTGCACCTTGATGAACAAGGTACTTCACCCTTTCCTTGACAAGTTCGTGGTTGTTTATTTGGATGATATTGTGGTACATAGCAATAGTCTTAAGGAGTATGTCCAACACTTCAAGTGCTTCGCGAACATGAACTGTACGTTAAGAGGGAAAAGTGTTCCTTTGCTAAGCAAGAAGTGGAGTTTCTTGGGCAAAAGATTAAGGAAGGCAAGTTGATGATGGACCCTGCAAAGGTACAAGCCATCCAAGAATGGCAGCCTCCTTCGAAGGTCCCAGAACTATGCTCTTTCTTAGGCCTGGTGAATTATTATTACCATTTTATCAAGGGCTATTAAGCTATTACTGCACTATTGACGGACCTGCTTAAGAAGAATCAGCCTTGGCAATGATCGCCATAAAGCCAAAAAGCATTTTTAGAGCTCAAGCGAGCTATATCCGAAGAGCCTGTCATGGTGCTGCCTGATTACTCAAAATTATTTGAGGTACACACGGATGCCTCTGACTTTGCCATCGTAGGAGTATTGATGCAAGATGGCCATCCCTTCACATATGAAAGTCACAAGTTGAATGACATGGAGTGCCGATATACTGTCCAAGAGAAGGAAATGACGGCTATTGTTCACTGCTTGCACACTTGGCGCCATTACTTGCTAGGCAGCCGGTTCGTGGTAAAAACGGACAATGTAGCCACGAGCTACTTCTTAACTTAAAAGAAGCTGAGTCCTAAGCAAGCACGTTGGCAAGACTTTTTGGTTGAATTTGACTACAAGCTGGAATATAAGCCTGGGAAGGCTAATATCGTTGCCGATGCCCTGAGTCAAAAGGCTGAACTGGCCAACATCTACACCAACGCTCCACAAAGCAATCTGTTGCAATGCATCAAAGAGGGTATGGAGTATGATACTTTGGCCAAGAGCTTGCTCAAACTAGCAAGAGAGGGCAAGACTCGCAGATTTTAGGAGGAAAATGGGATGTTGTTCACCCATGGCAATCGAGTCTTTGTCCTAAAATGGGGGAACCTTTGGAAAGAAATTCTCAAAGAATCTCATGACTCTAAGTGGGCTAGACATCCTGGTGAGACACGAACGATGGCTATAGTGCAAGCACACTATTATTGGCTGCATATGCAAGATGATTTTGAGACATATGTCAAGACCTGCCTGATCTGTCAATAAGACAAGGTCGAGCAACAGCCTCCTGCAGGATTATTAGAACCTCTCCCTGTTGCGAAGCGTCCATGGGAGAGTGTCTCGATGGACTTTATTATGGCTCTGCCCAAGTTCGAGGGATATGGTAGCATCATGGTGATTGTTAATAGATTCAGTAAATATGATACCTTTATTCCAGCCCCAGCCGATTGCAAAGTTGACGAAGCAGCCCGCTTGTTCTTCAAGAATGTAGTGAAGCTGTAGGGATTACCCCGGAGTATTGTAAGTGATCGAGACCCCTATTTTACTGGAAAAGTTTGGCAAGAGTTGTTCAAGCGGGGACAGACTTGAACTTCTCTACAAGCTTCCATCCTCAAAGTGATAGACAGATGGAGCGTATTAATGCCTTACTGGAGCTGTATCTACGACACTATATGAGTGCCCACTAGTGAGATTGGGAAAAACTCTTTGACATTGCCCAATTCTTGTACAACCTCCAACGCAGTGAATCAACAGGCAAAAGTCCCTTCGAAATTATGCTGGAATAACAGTCCATGACTCATAATGCCATAGCATCATCATATGGTGGTGTGAATCACGCTGCACATAAGTTTGTGAGGGAGTGGCATGAAAAAGCTGACGAGACTCATACATATCTCGACAAGGCTGCCCGATGAATGAAAAAATGGGCTGATACAAAGCGTCGACCAAAGTAATATGCGGAAGGAGACAAAGTGATGGTAAAGCTCCTTCCTAATCAATTTAAGTCCCTAAGGAAGGTACACAAGGGACTAGTAAGGAAGTATGGAGGACCTTTCTCCATCATCAAACGAGTGGAGAAAGCTGCCTACCAATTGGAGCTGCCACCAAAACTGAAGATTCATAATGTCTTCTATGTTAGGATGCTCAAGCCTTATCACGGTGATGAGATGGACCCTAGCATGGGAGAGTCTACTCGTGCCCCAATAGCGGTGGTTACCAAATTTGACAAGGAGGTGGACTATATTTTAGACTCCCGTGTAGTACAGAGACGAGGAGTTTCAAACTACCTCGAATATCTAGTTAAGTGGAAAGACCTACCTGAGTCCGAGGCTAGTTGGGAGTACAAAGACACTTTGTGGCAGTTTGCTAAAAAGATAAGGGAGTATGAGGTTAATGACGCGACGAGGGCATCACGAGTTTGAGTAGGGGAGGGTGTGACACCCTGCTCAAGTCCCTAAAATTTTTATCAAAAATACTCCCAAAGAGTTGGCGTAGCTTTGGGGAGCTACGAACCAACCTCGTTCGAAATACCCCGACATGTGCTAAGACAGCCACAGGTTTCGCGGACCAACCTGCGGCAGCGCGGAAGACAAGCTAGATTCGTAGGCATAGCCTGCGTGCCAGCCGAGAGTCAAGCATGCCAGCAAGTACTGCATGCGTGCCATGGCCTACGAGGCCAGCAGCCGAGGCCTATGAGCAAGGCCACCCACACCTGTGAGAAATGCAAGGAAGCCTCTAGAAGCTGCGAGAAAGGCTTGTCGAGTCGGTGCTAAACTGCGGTAAAGCAAGGTCTGTGGAAGCCTCGGTTAGACTTCAGAAGCTTCTACCTGCAAGGTGTTCGGTGAAATACCTAAGACAGTCTAAAAGCTTCCCATCCTTAAGGTGTTCGACAGAATGCCTCAGTGACTCTAGAACCTTTATTGTACATAATAGCCATATGCTAATCTAGGCCCATGTGTACATATTGTAGCCACATATTAAGGAGGTGGAAATGCCTGTAAATAGGCCTCCTCCCTCATTTGTAAAACACACACGTATACTCTCCAAGTTTACCAATACAAAAGCATTTTCCAAAGTTCTCTCTTTGTTCCTAGTTCACTTTCAACTAACTTTAAAAGGCTTACTTAGCATATCCTAACCTCAATGGTGTCTAAGTGCTGCACGGATATCACTAGGAAATCCCTAAGTCCATGACAGGTGGTATTAGAGCAACGGTTTCATCCTAGGTACCAAGCCTTGTTGAGTAAAACACATGGCTAGTGAAGAAGTAACTGTCCCTACTGCGATGAAAGAACAACGCATTGAGCAGACCCATGGGTGCAAAGTGTAATGCTCATAGCCTCAACGAGGTAAATCCAAGGCTATCACACGTGAGCCTATGGAGACCCGAGTTGCTAACCTTGAGAGAGACCTGGCTAGTGCCACTTTGAATATTGGTGAGCTCTCTAACCAGGTTGATAACCTCATTCATGAGAATACAAAAATCACTAGGGCTGCCAAGGCCATGATCGAAGAACTTGGCAAAGCCCTTAGGGTAGAATTCACTGACTTACGAAGAACCTTTCAAGATGAAGTGAGAGAGCTTCGTAAGGAGGTAGATGCCCTTTGTCGAGGAAGTCCACCCTCGATAAGCACTGCCGCCACTACTAGTTTCGCTGCCCTTCAGAGATTAAAAGTCCCCAAGCCCACCATGTATAATAGCATACATAATGCCACTACAGTGGAAAATTTCTTATTTGGTCTTGAGAAATACTTTGAAGTTATGAATGTTACAAAGGATTTTTCAAAGATTAGCAATGTTGCCATCTTCTTGAGGGATGCTGCTCAACTATGGTGGAGAAGGAAGCATTCCGAAAGGGAGAAGGGTAAGCTGCGTAGGTTGAGGTAAACCGGTAGCATTTCAAAATACATCAAGGAATTCACTACCTTGATGCTGGAAGTCACTGATGTGCCTGGCCATAAACTCTTCTTCGATTTCAAAGATGGGTTGAAGGACTGGGCTAAAATGGAACTTGATCGATGAGGTGTCCAAACCCTTAATGAAGTAATTGCTATTATGGAGAACCTTAAGGACTACTTCACTCAGGACAAGGGCAAGAAGACCAGCTCTTCCAAGAGTGGAGGAGGCCAAAAGAAGGACTCTGATAAAGGCAAGGAGAGTGGCTACCAGAAATCCTCTAGTGGCAACTCTAAGTATGAAAAAGGCCCTCGTCCAAAGGTAAATCTGCTACCTCTAAGCCTCCCAAACCATGCCTTATTTGTAATAGACCACATTAGGTGAGGGACTGTCCTAACCGAAAAACCATGAATGCCATCATGGCGAAGTTTAATAAGGAGAAGCCCTAAGATGAACCCCAAGCTGGTATGGGATACTTGTAACACTTGGGTGCTCTCTCGAAGCTCCTCTCCCCTTCGGTCTTAAAGGGCCTGCTCTAGGTTGATGCCTTAATTAAGGGCAAAGCTACCAGCCTTATGCTGGATACGGGTGCTACGCATAATTTTATGAATGTGCAAGAGGCAAAATGCCTGGACTTGAAGCTGTCCAAAGGAGTTAGCATGATTAAGGTAGTCAACTCGGAGGCAAAGACTGTGCATGGAATTGCGGAAGGTGTAAGAGTACAAATAGGCGATTGGCAAGGTACGCTAGACTTTACCATTGTGCCTATGGATGATTTTAAGGTAGTCTTTGGTCTAGCATTTTTCTGCAAAACCACCACCATTTCTGTTCCTTCCATGAGCTCCTAGTTAATCTCGGGTGACTCCAAAATTTTAGTGATCCCCTTGAAGAGCTTGGCGAAGTCAAAACCCGCTTTGATTTCTACCTTGCAATTCAAGAGGGGCCTCAAGAATGCAGAGTGCTATATCACAACCATAAGGGAACTCAATGATGGGGACGATCTTATGCTGCCTATTACTCTACTACTGCCACCCATTGAGGCAGTCCTCCACGAGTTCAAAGATGTCATGCCTCACAAGTTGCCAAAGAAATTACCACCAATACGAGATATGGATCTCCATATTAAGCTTGAGCCTGGTGCCAAACCTTCTACCATGGCACCCTATCATAAGGCACCCCCGGAGCTTACAGAATTACGGAGACAGCTCTAAGTTTTATTGGATTCAGGCTTAATCCAGCCCTCCAAAGCCCCATATGGTGCCCCGATTTTGTTCCAAAGGAAGAAAGATGGTTCCTTGCATATGTGCATCGACTACCGGCCGCTAAATAAAATCACTATCAAGAATAAGTATCCAATACCCTTGATAGCTAATTTGTTCGACCAATTGGGGAAGGCAAAGTATTTCTCGAAGCTCGACTTACGGTCTACATACTACCAAGTCCGCATCGCACCTGGCAATGTGCCAAAGATAACATACATCATACGCTATGGAGCCTTCACATTTTTGGTGATGCCCTTCAGCCTCACTAATACCCCTGCTATATTCTGTACCTTGATGAACAAGGTACTTCACCCTTTCCTTTACAAGTTCGTGGTTGTTTATTTGGATGATATTGTGGTATATAGCAATAGTCTTGAGGAGTATATCCAACACCTTAAGCAAGTTTTTCAAGTGCTTCGCGAACACGAACTGTACGTCAAGAGGGAAAAGTGTTCCTTTGCCAAGCAAGAAGTGGAGTTTCTTGGGCATAAAATTAAGGAAGGCAAGTTGATGATGGACCCAGTAAAGGTAAAAGCCATCCAAGAATGGCAACCTCCTTTGAAAGTCCCGGAACTACGCTCTTTCTTAGGGCTGGTGAATTATTATCGCTATTTTATCAAAGGCTATTCTGCTATTGCTGCACCACTGACGAACCTGCTCAAGAAAAATCAGCCTTGGCAATGGTCGCAACAAAGCCAAAAAGCATTTTTAGAGCTCAAGCGAGCTATATCCGAAGAGCCTGTCATGGTGCTGCCTGATTACTCAAAATTGTTTGAGGTACACATGGATGCCTCTGACTTTGCCATTGTAGGAGTATTAATGCAAGACGGACATCCCATTGCATATGAAAGTCGCAAGCTGAATGACACGGAGCATCGGTTAACTGTCTAAGAGAAGGAAATGATGGCTATTGTTCACTGCTTGCACACTTGGCGCTATTACTTGCTAGGCAGTCAGTTTGTGGTAAAAATAGATAATGTAGCCATGAGCTACTTCTTAACTCAAAAGAAGCTGAGTCCCAAGCAAGCGCATTGGTAAAACTTTTTAGCCGAATTTAACTACAAGCTGGAATATAAGCCTAGGAAGGCTAATATCGTTGCCGATGCCCTGAGTCGAAAGGCTGAACTGGCCAACATCAACGCCAGTGCTCCATAAAAAAATCTATTGCAATGTATCAAAGAGGGTATGGAGTATGATACTTTTTCCAAGAACTTGCTCAAACTAACAAGAGAGGGAAAAAGTCACAGATTTTGGGAGGAAAATAGGATGTTGTTCACCCATGGCAATCGAGTCTTTGTCCTAAAATGGGGGAACCTTTGGAAAGAAATTCTCAAAGAATCTCATAACTCTAGGTGGGCTAGACATCCTGGAAAGACGCGGACAATGGCTATAGTGCAAGCACACTATTATTGGCTGCATATGCAAGATGATGTCGAGGCATATGTCAAGACCTGCCTAATCTGTCAACAAGACAAGGTCGAGCAACAACCGCCTGTAGGATTATTGGAACCTTTCCCTATTGCGGAGCATCCATGGGAGAGTGTCTCGATGGAATTTATTATGGCTCTGTCCAAGTTCGAGGGATATCGTAGCATTATAGTGATTGTTGATAGATTCAGCAAATATGCTACCTTTATTCTAGCCCCAGCTGATTGCAAAGTTGATGAAGCAGCCCACTTGTTCTTCAAGAATGTAGTGAAGCTGTAAGGATTACCCCGGAGTATTGTAAGCGATCGAGACCCCCATTTTACTGGCAAATTTTGGCAAGAGTTGTTTAAGCGGGGACAGACTTGAACTTCTCTACAAGCTTCCATCCTCAAAGTGATGGACAGATGGAGCGCATCAATGCTTTACTGGAGCTGTATCTACGATACTATGCGAGTGCCCACTAGCGAGATTGGGCGAAACTCTTTGACATTGCCCCAATTCTCGTACAACCTCCAACGCAGTGAATCAACAGGCAAAAGTCCCTTCAAAATTGTGCTGGAATAATAGTCCATGACTCATAATGCCATAGCATCATCATATGGTGGTGTGAATCCCATTGCACACAAGTTTGCAAGGGAGTGGCATGAAAAAGCCGATGAGACTCATGCTTGTCTCGATAAGGCTGCCCGATGAATGAAGAAATGGGCTGATATGAAGCGTTGACTAAAGGAATACGCAGAAGGAGACAAAGTGATGGTAAAGCTCCTTCCCAATCAATTTAAGTCCCTAAGGAAGGTACACAAGGGACTAGTAAGGAAGTATGAAGGACCTTTCTCCATCATCAAACGAGTGGGGAAAGCTGCCTACCAATTGGAGATGCCACCAAAGCTGAAGATTCATAATGTCTTCCATGTTAGCATGCTCAAGCCTTATCACGGTGATGAGGAGGACCCTAGCATGGGAGAGTCTACTCGTGCCCCAACAGCGGTGGTCACCGAATTTGACAAGGAGGTGGACTACATTTTAGATTCTCGTGTAGTGCGGAGACAAGGAGTTTCAAACTACCTCAAATATCTGGTTAAGTGGAAAGACCTGCCTAAGTCTGAGGCTAGTTGGGAGCGTGAAGACACTTTATGGCAGTTTGCTAAAACGATAAGGGAGTACTAGGTTAATGATGCGATGAGGGCGTCGCGAGTTTGAGTGGGGGAGGGTGTTACGCCCCGCTCAAGTCCCTAAAATTTTTATCAAATATACTCCCAAAGAGTTGGCGTAGCTTCAGGGAGCTACGAACCAACCTCGTCTGAAATACCCCGACGTGTGCCAAGACAGCCGCAGTTTTCACGGACCAACCTATGGCAGCGCGGAAGATAGGCAAGATTCGTAAGCATAGCCTGCATGCCAGCCGAGAGTCAGGCACACCAGCAAGCACTGCCTGTGTGCCGGGCGCATGGCCTGCGAGGCCAGTAGTCTAGGCCTGCAAGCAAGGCCGCCCACACCTGCGAGAAATGCGAGGAAGCCTCTAGAAACTGCGAGAAAGGCATGTCGAGTCGGTGCTGAGTTGCGGCAGCAAGGCAAGGTCGGTGGAAGCCTCGGCCAGACTCCAGAAGCTTCTGCCTGTAAGGTGTTCCGTGAAATGCCTAAGAAAATCTAGAAGGTTCCCGTCCCTAAGGTGTTCGACAGAATGCCTCAATGACTCTAGAACCTTCATTGTATATAATAGCCACATGCTAATCTAGGCCCATGTGTGCATATTATAGCCATACATTAAGGAGGTGGAATTGCCTATAAATAGGCCTCCTCCCTCATTTGTAAAACACACATGTATACTCTCCAAGTTTACCAATACAAAAGCATTTTCCTAAGCGCTCTCTTTGTCCCTAGTTCACTCTCAACTAACTCTAAAAGGCTTACTTAGCATATCCTAACCTCAAGGGTGTCTAAGTGCCACACGGATATCACTAAGAAATCCCTAAGTCCGTGACAAAAGACTCTCTTTACCATTAAGACATAATTCTTTTTTTTTTACCAACTTAATTAATTTTTTTGTTATTATTCTCATCTTTCATACAGAATTTAAGATTATGGAATAATCTTCTATTAGCAATACCTGGAAGTGAAATTCCACAGTGGTACAACTACCAAAGCCAGGGATGTTCAGTAGCTTTTCAGTTCCCTCCCTCTTTCTTTAACGCAAAGTTCCTTGGTTTTGTTTTCTGTGTTGTTGTTGATGGTTTCAGCAAGTTGGACAAATTGAGATGTGAATGCCATTTGAAAAATTCATATAGTGAAAAATACTATTTCTTCCGTTGTCCTACCAATTTTGGATTTTCAGAATGTGTGATTGCTAAATCAGATCACGTGCTTCTGTGGAGTAATTGGACTCAAATGTCATCGCTTTCTAATTGGCTCATATATCACAGTTTTAATGTCACCGAGGTCTCATTTCAGTTCAAATGTGAATTAGAGGTGAAAAAATGTGGAATTGGGTTGATATATGACAAAGATGATCCTGATGCTGCTGCTGCTATACTGCTCTTAAGCATTTCCTGTAAGTTTGCTGAATTTTACCAATTTGTTATGGATATTAAATTAATGTCTGTTTTTATGTATAAAATTAATTGTGAAAAGATTGAGAGATATTGAACCATGAAGAAGATTTTTATTACCCTTTTTATATGAGGATGTCTGCAGTAAAAATATTGTTAAAATACCACAAATATGAATATAA
>CATIWO010930421.1:0-16583 GCA_949673435.1 Macaranga tanarius
AGTGTTCGCGAGCTGTTCACGAGCCTAAACAAGCTAAAATTTTTTTAAAAAATATAATGTATAAATTTAAATTATTCATTAAAAAATTTAAAAAAATTATTTATTAAATAATTTATTATAAAATTATGATTTTTTGTAATAATATATTTTAAAATATTTAAATGAATAAAAATTTATATATTGTATATCTAAAATTAAATTATTAATACATTAAAATTACGAGCCGGCTTGCGAGCTCTTATTCGAGTTTGTTCACGAGCTTTCTCGAGCCGAATTTTGCATAGTTTGAGCTCGACTCATTTATTAAACGAGCTTTAATATACAAGGTTGAACGAGCTTTTAACGAGTCGAACGCCGAGCTGCTCGCTCAGTTATACCCCTAAGTACAACACAAGGATGCACCAAATTTCAAATAGGGTGTTGTTTTTTTTTTTTTGAAAATTTGAGAGAACACCTCGAAAACATTTAAAATTTTTTTATCGATTTTTTTCCTAAATAAAAAGAAAATAAATTTAAAAATAACTCTTTATATTTTTCAATGTTTACATATATACTTTATATATTTTTACTATTTGTGTGTTTTCTCTATTTTTCTGTCTCATATATTTCTAAAAAAAAAAATTATTTTGTCATGTCCAAGTTTCCTGTGTTCAAATTTACATTTTTATGCTACTTCTACCATAAAAAAAACTTTAACATAATATTTCCATTATAAATCCGTTCCAAACCTTGTTTTTTAATGGATTTGACAGTTACAAGTAGAATTTTTTTTAGCGTGAGCTCATAAGGTAGGCACTCGAATAGGACTAAAATACTAAACAGAAAATATTTTATATTGCGGGTCATAACATAAATATATAGTGCATTGCGGTTCATGAAAATTACTTGTTTGTTTTACCTATTTGCATGGGGTACCAAAAAACTTAAGGGAACAAAAGTGTAAAATAAAAAAATTTATCTTGTTACATATCGCAGCCCATGAATCAATATTCATACTAAAATCACATATAAGAGAATTATATCATATATAAGAGAATTAATAGTGGATGGATTTGTAATAGGAATTTTTTTAGTGTGTCAGCTAATAAGGTACGCACTCGAGTACGACCAAAATACTAAAATCATATAAAAGAATCAATAGTGAAGTTACCTTGCAAGAAATGGAGCAGTAGTTGTAGAGTTCAGGCTCAGCCAATCTTCTCTTGCAGACATCACAAACTCCAGTATTCAATAATGGACCGCAATGTGGGAGAGGATTCAGAGACACAACCAGTCGCTTGTTGCACTTGAATGGCTTGAAACCCAAATCATCAAATTCAATTAACTTAAAGCTTTTCTTGTTTGTAACTAAAATCAAGGTAGATATAGCTAGATCATTAGATAAAGTACCTGAATCTGTGAACAATCAATGTACTTGTCCATAGCACCAAGAGAGACAACATCCTTATAGACATGCCTATAAATTTTGAGGATCTTGTGGTGACGATGAATAGGTGATGACATGCAATATTGGCAAGCTGATAAGTTGCAATTTATGCAATATCTATTTGTCTCATTTCTACGAATTGGATGAGTTGTACATGACTCAAAGAATGTCCTCTTCAAGAATTCTTCAATCCACTCTGGTTTCTTGTTATTCACCCTATGGTATGTTGCCTCTTCACCCTGAAAATTTTTGTATATTTTCTTTAGACTAAAATAGGTAAACATTAGAAATTTTGTTTATATTTTATATGTGTTGAATAAAGTTCAGCCATAATTGACAGATTAAATTTCAGTTGTTAGTAATCAATTGGTAAATCAAATCATATAAATACAAATTAAATATAAAATATTTACTAATTAAGCGTTAAATATTCGGATATATAAAAATTCTACTCAAAGTAAGACAAGCATCAAGACATAAATATTCATCAATTGATAAATAGAAATTAAAATTGAGTCTAGAAAAAAAAAACTCACGCATATGCCATCCTAGACTTTCTTTTTGAGGAGTAGATGAAAGATTTTTTACTTAATTTTTAAAGGGTCAATCAATAAAGTTTTTATTAATAATAATATGATAGAAAAAAATCAATAGACTACTAAAATTTTGGTTGATTAATTAAATTAAATTGAAGATTGAAAAATAAATTAAATTACTAATATGACATATTATTATTAAAAAATTGTGAGGCCATAAACCATTACCTATTTAAGATTCGCCCCCTTGCAAGTCCTAAAATATGCAAAGTTTAATATAAAAAGTTTTCATTTTTTTTTTATAATATGAAGCGTCATGTAAATTAAGAAACTCAAAAGAGTTAATTATTCATATAATTTCGTTCAAAAAAAAATTATTCATATAAATAAATACATCCATTTGTTTTTAAGATAGTTGATAATCTCAAAAAATAAGAGGAAGTTTTTTTTTTTTAATTTTTAAAAATATTTTTGAATTATTCTAAACAAAGGAACTTTCTCCGAAATGATATTACTTAAAAGTAAAAATAAATTACATTATGCGAAACATTGAGCGTTCATTGGTCTTTTAAAATAAATGTTGGTAAGCAAGGTTGGCGACTGGTATCTAATCATGGTTCTCTTTGTGCTAGGATTTTAAAGGCTAAATACTATCCTCACCACTCATTTTGGGATGCTAACATTGGTTATAGACCAAGCAATGTCTGGCGAAGTATCTTGAGTGGTACTAGACCTCTTCTGGAAGCTGGAACTTGCTGGCGTGTTGGAGACGGTAGGACAGTCCGAGTTTGGCAAAATCGTTGGATTCTTGGGGTTAATGGTATGAAACCGTTGGTCCCAAAGGAGCTATCAATTAATGCATGTGTTTCAGAGTTAATTGATCCAGATACAAGGAGATGGAATATTTCATTAATTCGACGAATATTTCTTCCTTTTGAAGTAGACGCTATACTTCAGCTGCCTATTAGCTATCGGTTGCCCCCTGACTCTATCTTTTGGACTTTGACTCGAGATGGATGTTATTCTGTTAAATCTGGTTATTGTCTTACAGGTCAGCTTCGTTGTGTCAATACCTCGTCGGGCCCTTCATCATTTTCTACAGCTAATAATATGTGGAAGCTCAATATAGCCTCGAAGGTAAAAATATTTCTATGGAGAGTACTTCATGATTCTTTGCCTTGTATATCGAATCTTCAGAAGCGTGGTTTATCAGTTTCTTTTGGGTGTGTGTGCTGTAACGCAGCTGTTGAAACCCCTCTACACTTATTTACAGACTATTTTTGGACACGGGGTTTGTGGTTAGTTTCAATGTTGGGTCTTCGAGTGGACCAGATGCCAGTTATGTCCTTTGAAGCCTGGTTCATCATGCTGTTTAATCAATGTGGTAAAAGGAATTTGGAGTATATTGTTTATGTGTGGTGGTGCATTTGGTTTAATCGGAATCAGATACAGCAAGGACAACCTGGAATGTCTGTGAGTTCAGTTCTTTCAATGGCTTTTCTCAAAATTTCGGAGTGCCAGTCGATCCCTCAGAGTTCTTTGCATTTGCCATCTGCCTGTGATATGCCTCAGTGTCGTTAGGTACCTCCTCCTCTTGGAACTGTTAAGATAAATTTTGATGTTACTACAGATTCAGCAGGTCTGGCTTTGGCTTTTGGTATTATAGCTCGGGATGTTAATGGTAGTGTTATTTTCTCTGCTGGAAAAACGGTGTCGTCGGGCTATGATGTTGAGGAAGAGGAGTTACAGACATTGTTTTATGGTTTATGTGTGGCGAGGGATGCTGGATTGCAGATTGCTATGTGTGAGTCAGATTCTCAGTTGGCAATATCGCGTCTTCAACATCCAGGAGCTGGTTCTTCTATTCATGACTTAATTTCTGATGATATTCACTCGGTGGCGAAGCTCTTCTCCTCTATTAGTTTCTCTTATATGTCTCGTATTTCTAATAAAATTGCTCATCTGATTGCCAAGCATATATCTCAGTCTAAGGAGGACTTTCTGCTTCTTTATGATTGTCCTTCTTGGATTGCTGATGATATTTGTAGGGATTATCCCAGTTCTTCTGGTTAATGCATTTTATTTTTCTCAAAAAAAATAAATGTTGGTTTCATTTTTTATTTTTTTTATATACGTAATTTTTACAGATTGTCTATTTTGGTTATTATTTTATATTATTTTTTCTTTGAATTAATATTTTAATTATTAGTACTCCTCAAATGGATCTTTTAATTGTTAAAGTGTTGTAAAAAATGGTATATACATACTTTATAGAAATTATTTGTACACCCAATACATGCTCAAAGTGTGAATTTTTTTTCGTACCGATGCAACAATTAGCAAAGTTTTTGCTTGCATCATGGGACTTTTTCCATTGGCTATATTCAAGAGGGAACGTTACAATAGACTTCATTATTTTGTTAAAATTTTTGTTTTATTATGTTCTCAACAACCTTCACTAAGTTTCCATTAAAGTAAGAATTATTTTATATATCAACAAACAAGAAATTGCAAAAATGAATGATAAGGAAACCAAGAAGAAGCCAACTTGCAAAGAACTATTAAATATTCCATTTCCATTATAATACTAAAGATGAAAATTGAATAAAAAATAAAAAGGAAACAAAACAAAAGGGTTGATTATAATAAAGGAAAAATTTTAGTAAATTAATTAAATTACTTAATCATCTGGGTAATTAAGAAAAATTTGAAATTGAAAAGAAATTGAGCAAAAGCATACCTGGTCTATTTCTTTTGATGAAGATTGGCTCATCATGTGATTCTTCTTTCAAATGGGGAAAAAAAGAAAATCAAGATTTTGAATTTTAATTTGAGAACTAATTGTGAATTAGGGAGGCAAAAAGATAGAAAATGAAGTGATTAAAATTGTACGAATATTTATATATATGAAAAACACATATAATTTTATTTCTTGCAGTTTCGATGAAATCTAAGTGCTTTAGCCAATAGAGTTTAATTTTCTTCTGATTCTCGAGAGTGGAGATTAACATTTGCTTTAAGACATTCGTCAATTTTGCAGAATATCAGTTTCACCTTTCTTGCACCATATAAAACAAAAATGTTTATATTATATAATTAGTGTACTAGTTAAATAATCATTATCTTTCCATAAGAAGATTTCATGTGATCTCCTATGTCATGTTTTATAAAGTATCCAATATCAAAAGAAATTAACATTAAGGTGTTTTCTCCTCTTACTCTTTGTTTGAAAATTTATACAAAATAAAGATATATTATTTTATTAACTTTACAAAAGATAATTAAGATGCAAAAATTCACTAAAATTGAATATTTTATCTCAAAATAAGTCCTACTTAAAAATAAGCTGATAGAGAAACCCTATATAAAATTATTTGAAAAAAATTAATAATTTAACATGACTTATTTATTTTTTTGCGTCACAATGTGTGACATACATAATTGAATAATTTTGAATTTTTTATGCCGTTAGATATGAATTTACAATTTAATACAAAATGCAGAATCTATTTTTGGCATATAAAATTAAATTAGTGTTGAGTTTTCAATGAAAAAAAATTAAAATGTTTATGTTGTTCTGTTATTAAAATATTATTTTTAAAATTTTAAAAAAAAAATTCCCAATTTATAGAGTAAAGATTATATATTATTTATTTTTAAAATTTTCATTAATTTTTAGAAGCAATTCTTGAAATTTAGTTTTTGGAAAAGATAGAAATTTAGCCTTTTTTTTTTTTTTATCAAAAGTAAATTTTGAAAAAAGCTAAAAATTTGAAAATGTTCAAAAAATCATGATGTTTACTCCAAAAACTATGCCAAACATTTATATGTTCCCACAAAGACAAAGAGAACCCATATCTTTGATTTTCTTATAACTAATTTGAAAAAAATCCTTATATTGATAATTTAAAAGGAATATTAATAAATTAGAAGTGAATTAGAGAGATGATTAGATGATGAAAAAAGAAATTAAGTATTACAGATAAGAGCAAAGCACACAAGGATTTATAGATGTTCAGATATAACGATCCTACTATTTTACCTAACTTATCTCAAGTTAAAATTTTGAACCACCCTCAATGTTATCATCAAGATTGATTACGAGTGTTTAAACCTCATATTCAACCTTTATAACTTGTGTTTTTCTTAGTTTAATACTAACCACAACTATAATGTATTTTCATCAAGGGCTCAACACAAACCCAACAATGATAAATTCGCACTATCCACTTTTTAACCCTCAGACTAGAAGAAAGAATTCCATCACTAGCACATCCAAACTCTCATAAGAGTTGATTACCATAATGATTACAAAAATATCTTTTAAGAGAAATTAAGTTTGTAAATAATAAATTCACAATTCAATTCAATCAACATCCTATCTAATATCATAAATGTGTTCTTTAGCTTGTATTTATAGTGAGGAATGAAAAACTAGTTGTTGGAGACAAAAAATTCGAGCTCCAAATTTCTCCTTTTTTCATTAAATATTCATTTCAACTTTTACAAGAGAAGACTTCTTCACGATTGTAAGAAATATATTCACGATTGTGGGCTTTAAAAATGTAGCCGTTATTTATATAAACTAGCCATTGTGAGCATAAAAAGAGAGCTCGTGATTATGGTCTCGATTGTGACTCCTGCTTGTGAGGAATGCTGGATGGTTGGTCCTAATCATGATTTTCTACTTCAAGATTGTGATATTCAAATTTTATAGAGACTGAATTGTAGGACTTATCATGATCATGAGGGCTACTCGTAAGAAGTGCTGGGAGACTTGGTCATGATCATAATGTTTAATACTTCACTCCTTTAAGTATTTTGAAGCTTCTAAAGCTTTGATCAATGTTTTTTTTGAATATAAATGAATATAGTTTTATTCTTATCTTATAAACACACTAAAAAATACACATTAGTAATTTAAAATTAATTGTTAAAGTTAAAATTAAAGACAATTATATATTGATCATGTAAATAATTAACATTATTTTCTCCAACCTTTGATTAAATTATTAACAATCGGTTCAGTGCATAAAATTGCAAACATGAAAAAAAGAAAAACTTGGTTTGCTTCATAAATAATTTCATTGTTTATTGCTACTTTAAAATATTATTTCTCATACTTTAAAATATATTATTTATTAATTTAATTTACTAATAAATTTGTCCTATATATATTTGTCACTATTTTATTATTAAATAAGTGTGTTTTTTGGTTAGATAATCTATTAACAATAAATAAATAAATAAATAAATAAATAAAGGGATAAGTAAAACAAGTATAACGTAATTAGGTGTATTTTCACTTAAAGGTTTGTAATTTTTTTCTTAATATTTAGAGATATGTGCTTTCATTTTATATTACTTTAATACTCTATTAACTAATATTATCATTGTTTTACGATAAAATTTTAATATAATATTACTTTTATATAAGGGATATTTGCAAAACAAAATGCATAACCTTCCACACTTTTTGCAAATCTATCATATCCTTTTAGTTGTAGCAATTTCATGCATAGACTTTTTTAAATTTATAATTCATGCACCGGTAACCATTCCGGTGAGAGTATATTGACATGTCAACCGGAAAGCTGCCAGATTGAACACGTCAACTAGACACTTGAAAAAAAAAAGAAAAAAAAAACACACCGTTTTAACCATGAAGATGCATTTTTTGTCTATAACAAAAGCCCTAAATCCTAATTGTAAATCATTTTTGTTATTGAAGAACCCTAAAATACAAAATCCTTAATTCATGAATTCCCATATAAAAAACGGTGCCTTTCTTAGCTGCATCTTAATTTCTTTGTTGCATTTTAGAGAACCCTAAATCACAAAATCGATCATTTCCTTATCCTAAGCTGTGTTCCTAAGATAATTTCTTAGCTGTGTTCCGTTGCCTTATCCTAAGCTGCATGCAGCAAGCTGTTTGGGGATCTAGAATATTGAGAAGATTTGAAGATATTAAGGTAATTTTTTATATTGCATTATATGAATGGAGATTTAAGGTTTAGGGTATTGTGAGAAATAATATTAAATTACATGCCCCAGTTCCATTACCATCATAGTTGATATTTAAATACAAAAAAAAATTATTATTTTATGTAATTAAAAATTAGTATTTAAGTAATTGCTTCTTGAATGTAGTAAAATAATTCTTGTTTTTTTGAATATTTCAGAATGGATACGTATTTTTTGATTTATTTTCACTATGGTAGTCGTTTTACATTTTTAGGTAGTGAAACTTTCTATATTGGTGGGAACATTAAGCCAAACATGGCTTAGATTCAGACAGAGTTGGGTTTTTGAATTTGATTGATGAAGTAGAAAAGATGGGTTATCACAGTGCAAAATTATCATATAGAGTTACTGGGGTAAGTTTAACAACAGGATTAAAGGAGATGAAGGATGATAGGGAGGTTATGGAGATGATGCAGCACATTACAGATGACACGAGAATGATTAAAACTTATGTTAAAGGTGAAAAGGGTACATCTATTGATCAGAATATGGGAATGTCAGTTGAAGCTACTGATAGCAACAAGCAAAACGTGGTAAATGCTACTGATGAGATTGCTACTGATGGCCCTGATGAGATTGATGAGTTGGAGAAGTTTGAAACATATAACGTCCAAGTGCAAGTGGAGCAGGGATATACTACTACAAGGGCAGTTAGCAGTGAGGTTTCCAATGAATCTGATGAGGATCTAGACTATATACCTGTTGGATAAAGTGACACAGACGATGGATTAGAAGACAATGAGTTATCTAATGACGAGGAATATATTGAAGCAAGGAAGAATAGAGTGAAGTTTAGGAATTATGTGGCTGTTAATGATAGGGTAAAGGAGGTTAGTAGGGCTGATGTACAGTGTATGAGGGATAGAGGTACATAAGATAAAGTGTATCAAGATGAAAAATCTGACAATGGATTTCATAACAAATATGAAGATTCTCATGGGGATGTCAATTCAATATACAGCAGTGATGAAGATGAGATGCATGAAAATTTTAGTAAAAAGAAGATGAATAAGGTAGTTTATAATCCAAGGTATGACCATAAAAATTTACTTCTCATGATTGGATTAAGATTTGTAGATGGGCATCAATGCAAAGAGGCAATTAATTCAGCAATGGGCTATCTATAATGGGCATAATATAAAAATTATTAGGAGCTCACATAAGATGTTGGAGGCCAAATATGAAGATAGATGCCCATAGAGGCTTTATGGTAGCATGATTAGGAGTGAGAATACTTTTTCCATTAAAACATATATGCCCGAGCACATATGCTATAGTTTTATGAAAAATAGGTAGGCCACTGCAACTTGGATTGCTAAGCAATATGTGAATAGGTTTAAGAGGAATCCTAATTGGAAGACTACTGATTTAGAAGAGGATTTGTTGGAAAAGCATTGTGTGTAAGTGTCTAAGTGAAAGTGTTATAGGGCAAAATATAAAGCAATTGAGATGCTTAGGGGATAATAAATGACCATTATGGACACCTAAAGACATTCAAATCAGAATTAATGAGGGTGGATAAGGAGGGTCGATTTGATTTTCTGCTTGAAGAAGACTCAACATTTTGGGCATTTTACATGGGTTTTAGTTCACTGAAAAGGGGATTTTTAAAGGGATGCAGACCTATTATTGGGTTTGATGGCTGCTTTCTCAAGACATTTATAGGTGGTGCACTTTTATCTGCAATTGCAAAAGATGAGAATAATCAAATATTCCCTATCTGTTGGGTTGTAGTAGAGGCTGAAAATGAATTTTTTTGGACCTAATTTATACAAATTATTTTTGAGGAGCTAAGCATAACTGATGGCCTTGGATGGACCTTCATAAGTGACCAACATAAGGTAAACTTTTAATACATTTACAATTGGAAGAAAGATTATAAAGGACAAATACCGAAGAATTTATTTTAGAGGGCAACTCGAGCCACACATGAAGCCCAATTAAATGAAGTTTTGGATGAAATGAAGGAAGAAAATGAGACTGTTTGGGCAAATTTTTTGTAAAGGGATCCCTCCAAATTTTGTAAGGTTTACATTAGTGAATTGCCTAGATGTGACATGATTGATAATAATGTTAGTGAAACTTTTAATGGTTTCATTGTCAAGGCTAGAGGGAGACCAATTATTGATATGCTTATGGATATTAGTGAAGCACTTATGGAGAGAATGCATAACAAATTGGTGAAAATGAGTGAAGTAACTGATAAAATTTACCCTAGGATTCAAGCCAAACTTAAGGAAATTAAGTTTAATAGTAGACTATGCCAAATCAAGCCTGCTGTAGGGGAAAAATTCAAAGTTTCAGTTAGTGAAGATGGATATGTAGTGGATTTAAAATGTTGGACATGCAGTTGCAGAGTTTGGTAGCTTACTGGGATTCCATGCATGTATGCTTATGCAAGCATACATTTTTTGAACAAGGACAGTGTAGATTTTGTTGATCCATATTACAGTGTTCAAAGGTACTTAGAGGTTTATCGATATGCTTTAGAGCCGCTAAATGGAAGGAAGATGTGGCCTTTAGTTGATGGAATTTCAATCAAGCCACCACCTTTTAGGAAGATGCTAGGGAGGCCAAAAATTAAAAGAAAGAAGACACCAGATGAAGAACCCAAAAAGTCAAATAAGCTACCAAGAACTGGTCTTCAAATGAGATGTAAATTGTGTATGGGTGTTGGACATAACAAGCGTACTAGTAAGGTGGTTAATATACCACCTATTGTTCAAAGGCCTCCTAAGCTACCTGTAAGTTGTGAGAAAATTTATGTTAGTAATTTAAGTCTTACATGAGTCTAATTTTTCATTAATTTGTTATCTTTGTTAATAGGTTAAAAGGGGAGGAGCTACTGCAACTGTTGGGACTTCAAGTGCTACTGCACCCACTGGTGGCACTTCAAGTGCTGCTGCACCTATTCTTGGAACTTCATGTGCAACTGCATCAACTGTTAGAACTTTATGTGCAACTACACCAACTGTTGGAACTTCAAATGCAACTATACCAAGTGTAAGTAATTTTTAGAGTAACTTATTAATGATGAAATCATGGTTAGCATGTGTACCTTCTTTCTTTAATCAGATTAGAATAGGAAGACCACCAAAGATTAGGCCACAAACTATAAATACATCAGTCGGTGGCACCTCAGCTGTAACCTTCAAAGGTAGTAGATCATCAACGTTAAGTCGAAATGAGCATCATACAATACAAAAAGAGAAAAGAATGGTATATTGTGTACTTTAATGTGTTTATGATTAGAAATAAAATGGCACCTTAATGTGTTTGTGTTTGTGATTAGAAAAGAATAGTATACTGTGTACCTTATTTATATTTGTAAATTGACATTCCATGTACCAGAGGTGCATCTTAATGTGTTTGTGGTTGGATATAAAACGAAAATACTGCTTTTCATTTTAATGTATGAGACAAGGTTATGGTGTCCAAATATATGAAGGAACTGGCAATATTTTTATGAGGGTATTCTTCATTGACTTGGGATGTTATGAGCAAATTAGTTTTTTTTTTCATGTTCAGTGTAGTGATTAGCAATTTATTTTTTTCAGATGCCAGATTCTAAAGGAGTGAAATTTATTTCTGGTTCAAAGGCAACAAGCAAGGCAGCTCTACAAAACCCCTCTTCAAGTGCTACTAGGAATGCAAGAGGTGGGAAAACAATAAAGACATCAACATAAATTAGAAATGCAAATGGTGGAGTTGGGTCAACAACTGCTACTAGGAACGCAAGTGGTGGAGTTGGGTCAAGTACTCAAGAGAGTAATGCAGCAAATTAAAGGATGTAGAAATCATAAAAAACATTGATTTTTTCAGTGTAGGAGCTGACATAAAATTTTAGTAGATTAAGGGCTAATTATTTTTTGGCATGTTGTAAGCTCAATTGTTGGCAGCTTATTTTTTAAATCTTATAAGCTCATAAGTTTTTGATATAATAAGCTTTGTTCAGGTAGAAATATGAGCTCCATGTTATAAGCTCATAAGTAGATCATCAACTCTGACTTTGTTTTGTTAATATTTATTAGACTATATATATATATATATATATATATATATATATATATATATATATATATATATGACTTTATTTTGTTCTTAATTTAGTAGTTTATGAGCTTATTTTGTGCTTTTCTTATTGCTTGTTGTTAGAGTGCTTCATTGCTTACTGTTACAGTGCTTTGTTGCTTGCTATTATATAGCTTGTGCATTTACTATATCTATGTTGTTGTTTTAGATTTGGATTACTATTATTGGGTTAAGTTTAGGCTTTTCTCATTGTTCTTGATAATTAAATGAAATAACGCATAAATAAGAACAAGTCACCATAAATTTTGCATTATATAAACTACCTTCATAACTACATATTCCAATCTTACATAAACTACCTTTTACACAATAATACCATATATATTCCACATATTAATCCTAATCTAAAGAATTGGTAGCATTTTTTGGTTCTTCCAACTAACAGTAAATTTACATGCCCCTACAATATAAATCAACACTACTATTAGTATCACTATTAAGATTAATAATAACCTAACATTTTTTAGCTTTTTATTCTCAGCATTAAGCTTTTCTTTAATCCCATCAATATAATCAACTTTCTTCTTTAACTTTAAATTGATAGCATATATATCCTCCACATTCTTAGCCAACACTTGCTTCTGCTTCATTCTCTCTTCACAATCTTCCAATCTATCAGCCATCGCCTTTTGCATTTCATTCTTTAACTTAATTTGTTCTTCTAATTTATATCATTCGTTTAATAAACGCAGCATCACTACCTTCTAATAACTTAGAATTTCAGGATTAACCCATTCAAAGAAGTTGTAGTCATCAGTCTTGATAGGAATAAATTCATATATAGTTCAATTACAATCACATAGAAACACCAAAAAACTCAAAATTTAAATCTGCTTAGGAATTGTGAACAAATCAGCATGGTAGATTATAGTTCTTACCTTTCTTAAAGGCCATCAATGAAATTACCTTCCTGGGTTCTCACTTGTCCATGAAGTAAACAAATCAACTCTAAGATTATAATGCATTATTTTCGACGAATGCTACAATCGATCTATGCATGTGAGCTTGACGAAGATTTAGAAGCGTTGGTCCTTCGTTTTTCTATAGATTTTGAGCTCCCACAACTGTTTAATGAATCCATAGTTTTCATATAGTCTTCAAGAAGGTGAGAATTAATCCATAGCTTTGATAGAATCTTCAACAGTAAAGATTAGGAATTGCTTTTACCGATTTAGGGATTTAGAATGACCAAAGATTAAGATTTAGGGATTTTGTTATAGGGGTTATAGATAAAAAATGCATATTCACGGTTTAAATGGTGTGTTTTTGTATTTCTTTTTTTTTTTTCAAGTGTCTAGCTGACGTGTTCAATTTGGCAACTTTTCGATTGACATGTTAGCATGCTCTCTTCGGATTGGTTACCGGTGTATTGAATTACAAATTTAAAAAAGTCTATGCATGAAATTGCTACAATTAAAAGGATATGATAGATTTACAAAAAGTGTGAAAGGTTATGTATTTTTTTGCAAATATCCCTTTATATAATAAAGATGTTTTACATGTGATTCACTATTATTAGAATTTGTTATGTGAATTCAGTTGAAGGCTCAACAAGTTTGCTGTGTGACATTTTTGATAAAAATAGATTTATAAATTTTTCCAAAGATTTGTGGTGAAGTGAAAGTGTGAATATTTACTATTAAAGAAAATTCAATTTTGAGGGCAACACAACTACGTCTAACCTTACACGGACGTGTAGAAATTCGAGTATTCGGGAAAGATGTTTCTAAAGAGGAGCACCACCAAAGGCACAATTGTGCCTTTAGCTATATTTACATTAGTATAATTTTAGTGAATTTGTTGTTTTCAGTTCAGAGGTGAACACGGGAATGAAACACGACTGTGTTCCTTACATAGGACAAAAACATAGTCATGTAACGTGGAGCTAATGCATGGATATTTCTTCACATATTTTTATCACTTTTGAGTATATATATTGTAATTGTTGTATGGCAGAAGCGTGCAGAGAAAACAAATACAAAAGAATAATGATGGCAAAAGAATAAAAGTAAAACATGAGACATAAAAATTTATCTGAAAAACCTCAAGATGGAAAAAGAATTATGGATAGAGGAGAAGAGATTTAATTATTGTTGAAAAAGACCATATAAATGAGTTTTAGATCGGGCTCTAATTTGGTACAACTTTATATATAAAACAAGTGGAAAAAATAGGAGAAAAGATAAGTCATTAATTAAAATGCATATCCTGTGCACTACACGGCTATTGTTTCAACCCATGTGCCACTTACTACACTCCACCATAAATCTCTAAAAAATTCATAAAATTATTTTCGTAAAAAATATCGCATTGCAAGCTTGTCGAATCTCCAACTAAATTTACATCACACACTCTATGACTCTAACAATACCAAAATAGAATTTGTGAAGAGTTTTATTATATAGTCACTCTTTCTAAACATTGCATGTTTTTCAATAATAGTAAAATCTCTTCTCGTTTGTCTATAGCTTTTCTTATATTAGAGTTTTTCATGTAAATCTCTAGTGTGCTTTATTAATTTTTTATTTTTCCATTATTGACTTTGTATTTGTTTCACCACACGCTTCCGCTACACAACCAATCAATATAACTACTTGGATAACTTTAAAATATTATAAATTTATTTGAAAAGTTATTTTTTTATTTCTAATCAAATTAAAAATTTATCTTAATTTATTTACTGTGAGAAATCACAAATCTTTAAATATTAAAAAAATTATCATAGTCTTTTAATTGAAAAAACATCCAACCACATGATGTTTTATGGTACTTTTTTCAAAAATAAATATTAAAATTTTGTAAAATTATATATTTTTATAAAATAAATAAATATATAATAATATTATTTGTCAAAAATTGAGTAGTCTTGTGATATATTTTACTTCAAAGCATTAATAAGTCAAGTATTTAATTTTTGCCTCCCCTCTCCGTACAAAATACTAATTAGGGGTGAGCACGGTTCGGGTAAATCCGGGGAAAAAAAATCTCCTGTACCGTACCATATTTCGGGGATTTTAAAAATAAAATCTCCAGTACCAGTACTAGTTTTTGGTACGGTTCGATATGGGAATAACGTGTTGTACCAGTTTTTCGGTACGGTTCGGTACAAAGATTCGGTTCTTTTGGAACGGATCGGTATAGAACGGTACAGTTCGGAAATTTAGGAATTTATATTATTAATTAAAAATATATTTATTATCAACAAATAAAATAATAAAATAATTATTTTATAACCTATTTAAAAAAACAATAAATAATGCTAACTAATAAATAAATTAATAAACTTGAACTAAGATGTTACATAAATATTTTATTTTGGTTAAATAACAAAAAAATTTATTCTACTATTATTAAAAATATATAATTCTATTATAAATATATAAAATTTTACTATATTTAATAATTTATTTTTTATTTAATATTGAATTAGTAGTGAATAATATTTTATTTTAAGTAATTTTAATATTTATTATAATAGTAATAATAATGAAATTAATAATAATATATAGATATTAATATTTATTATTAAACTTAATTTTATAGTTTATACATACATATATATATATAAACTATAAAATTAAGTTCAATAATAAATATTAATATCTATATATTATTTATTCATATAATATCCGGTACTATATTCGGTTTTCGGTTCGGTACGGTTTTTGGTTCGGTTTCGGTACGATTTTAATTTTACAAATCTCCAGTACTGTACCAAATTAGTAAAACGGTCCGGTTTTATTCGGTTCGGGGTTAAAATTAATCAGTTCAGTACGGTTTTTTGTCTATCAGTTCGGATTTTTAATTCGGTTCGGTTTTTTCTCCGTCATGTGCTCAACCCTACTTACTTCTACGTGTTTTATTTAGAATTTTTAAGCTTAAGCTTAAAGTGTTAATTTTATTACTTTTTAAATATTTTGGATTGTATTAAATTAGGAAAAAGATATTTATCGCGAACCGCGACTGATATCTCTTTTAGCCCCCACAAAACAAATTGGCCCCTTGTAAAAATGGGGGCCAATTTATAATTTTTCAAAAAAAAATTTATCGTGTAGCGGATCTGCGATGTCGCGGCCCATTACACGAAACATCGCCCATTAAATTTTTAGATTTTCTTGTTTGTAGATAACTTAAATATAGCTTTATTTGATGTTAAAATGTATTTTTTTTTTATTCACGAGCTCACATACAAGCCGCACGCGAGCTTTACGCGAGCTCGTGAATGAGCTCTCAAAACAAGCGAGCCCGAGCTTAGTTTGAGTTGAGCTCGAGTTTTACGAGCCGAGCTCGAGCTCGAGCTCCACTTTCAAAAATTAACCGAGTTCGAGCCTCCTATTTTTTGGCCGAACCAAGCCCGAATTTTTCAAAACTCGGCTTGGCTCGACTCGATTACAGCTCTAGCTGGGGTCCTACTAAAGGCACAGTTGATATCTTACATGGACATTGTAAGGCAAAAATTGAAGTAAGTTAACTGTAACTTTTATATTTATATAAGTAAAAGATTA
>CATIWO010930987.1:0-17038 GCA_949673435.1 Macaranga tanarius
CATCATCATCATCATCACATTCAAGCATTTTATTTTTGAGCAATGTATCTATTTTGGTAACAAGTTATATATGTACACTAAAGTACAATATGTATTAAACAAGGTTTTTGGTATAAATGTATATCTCTTTTAAATTAAAAAAAACATTTATGCCACGTATTTTTATGTCATTGGAACACTTGTATGTAGTACCTGGAGGGTGTTACACTAATAGCTTTTACCTTATCTGGATCGACCTCTATCTCTCTTTTGCTGATTATGTGGCCCAACAGTTTACCTGAAGCAATCCTGAATACATACTTCTTTGGATTTAGTCTCAAGTTGAACTTTTCAGCTCTACTCAGGAACTTATCTAGAGATTTAAAGTGTCCTTCTCTAGTAGGAAACTTGACCAATATATCATCCATATATACCTCAATTTCCTTGTGGATTATATTATACAATAAAGTAGTAGCCATCCATTTGTACTTTGTCCCGGTATTCTTTAGTCCAAATGATATTACTAAGTAACAGTAAATTCCCCACTCGGTTATAAATGAGGTCTTCAGCTTATCTGCTTCAGCCATCTTAATTTGATTATATCCTGAAAATTCATTTATGAAGGAGTATATAGCACTCGAGGCTGCACTATCCACCAGTGTATCAATGTGAGGCAAGGGGAAATCATCTTTCGGATAGGCTTTGTTCAAGTCCTGGTAATCGACACACATCCTTACTTTTCTGTCTTTCTTTAGTACCGGCACTATATTAGCAAGCCATTTTATGTCATTAACTACCATTAGGTAAGACATCATCACAATAAGCATAACTATTAGGTAAGACATCACACAAGTAAGCAAAATCAGATTTCATTGCATCAATCTTAGAAAAGAACAAATCATCAAGTTCAAACAAACTAGCAAGAGAAACATCAAAGTCATCATAAAATGTATCAATAGAGGAGTTCTGAACAAAGGTTTCCAAGTCTACAGCAGCATCCTCGCTCTGGCTCGCATCTCCAGCAGCAATCTCCATTCCCTCGGCAGTAATCCCTTTGCCTTTGGAGTCCTCATTAACAGCAGCAACTTCATCACTCTTCTTGTGTTCCACAGTAGGAACAACCTCTTCCTCCACTATTAGCTCTTTCAGTGTTGGTTCATCTATACTCTTCTCACCCAAATAATCCATGAAGATCTCAAATCTAGGGACCTTCCTCCCTTCTAAAAATAGAGGCTCAAGTTTTCCTTTATAGGGATTGTAATTCCCTTCTTTTATAAACCTTTCCCAAAGTGTCCATTCTTCTTCACTGTCAGGTCCGTCTTTTTTCCATTGATAGCCCAATCCATGTTTCAGAATCTGCAGTTTAGCTTTCACAAACTCGGGTGGTCCAGTCTGATTCTTTCCTAATCCTAGCCCTGGCATGAAGTTCATTCCTTTCAGCATATTCAATACTTTCTCTTCCATAGAGTCCTCATAGATTATGCAGACCTCAAAACCCGGGTTTAGAGGAATTTCCTTAGAAGCCAGTATTAAAGCTGCAATGGCTGCCTCAGATTCAGCTGAAATAGTGACTACCTTCCCTTCGTATGGAAATTTAATCTTCTGATGAAGAGTGGAAGGAACTCCTCTAAGAGGATGGAACCAAGGCCTTCCTAATAGCACAACAAAAGTGACTGGGATATCAATCACATGGAGGGTGACCCAAGCTTTAATAAGCCCAGTCTTGACTAGAGTTCTAAATGTGCCCTCTATTAACCTTTTAGTATCATTATATGTCTTGATTATCATATCAGTAGGTTATATATTGACAGCAGTTAAACAGAGCCTTGGCAGTATCTTCAAAGGGTATACATTTATGGCTGACCCATTGTCAACCATCACACAGCAAGTCATCTTTCCTTTGATCTCAGCTTTAATGAATAAAGGCCGATAATGCTCCTTCCCTTCCAATGGAAGATCTTTATCAGTAAACATAATTGCCCTTTCAGACTTTTGCATTAAGGAACTCAATAACTGTTGAGGGGTTGTGCTGGTAGAAACTTTTATTTCATGCAAAACTTGGACTATAGCATCTCGATGAATCTTAGACTGCATCAGAAGTTCCCATATACTAGATACTATCTTCTTAAATAGTTCTTTCTTTGTCTTTTCCTTTTTTAGCTCTTTTTCAACTTCAGACTCAACTTTTTGCTTGACTGGCTCTTTTTCAGACTCAACCTCTTCCCTGACTGACTCTCTCTTTCTCTGTTCTTTCTTCTTTTTAGTTGATGCCACATGCTCGACCACCCATTCCCTTTCTTCTTCCCATACATCAATCCCTTCTTGAGTTTTCTTATAATCAGAAGACTAGATATCTAACATGTTCACGAACAAACCCTTCTCATAGGTGGCTTTTAGTTTGATAGGTTGGGTAGATTCAAGGTTAGGCTCGAGGTCAATGAAAAAGTTTAGCACTTGTTCTTTAGTCAATCCAGTACCAATCAATAGGACATATTGGTTTGGAGGTAGGGTATTTTGGTAATTTGGCAAAGGTTTTGTTTGGGTATTTAGTTTTCTAGTTTCTAAGTCAACTAGTTTCCCGGAGTCAATGAGGTTTTGGATGTCGTGTTTAAATCGGGTGCATTAGTTAGTGTCATGTCCAATTATTTGGTGGTATTTACAAAATAGCTTCAGATTGGCATTGGGAAATGGGGCCTTAGGTGGTAAAGGGCGAAGGAGTCCTTTCTCAATGAGTTTTTTGAGGACTTTTGAGAGGGGCCTTCCAAGATTTGAAAATTTCTAAGGTCGATCAATAGTATTAATTTAGACATTATTGCTTGGTCCTTCCTTATTCCCAGATCTTCCCCTAAAATATTTTTTTTTTTGAGACACGTCACCCTCTTTCTCAACTCTAAACCTTTAGAGTTCTATAAAGTTTCTGATTCCCATATCATTTAGCTTCCTAGCAAGCAGTGGAGTACACCCATCAATAGCGAGCATTAACTGATCAGATTCGGTTGGTCGCTGTCTCATCTGTGCCAGCTTGCCCCTCCATCTAGTCAGATAATCAGAAAAAGACTCATTGAATTTTTGCTTAGTGTTCTACAAATCTTTCAACGCAACCTTCATTTGAGAGTTCAACCCATACTGCTTCACAAAAGGAGTGGACAATTCTTTCCAACTAGCCTGCACATAAGGTTCCAAGGAATAATACTAACGAATTGGTGCTCTCTCCAAGAATAATGGAAATTACTTTACAATTTGGGATGTAGTGAGCTCAGTTGTCTTCATATAAGTGATAAATTGCTTCAGATGAAAATGTGGATCCTCTGTACCTGAATACTTCTTCATATCTGAGAACTTGAATCTTTTTTATTAAAGGCTCCTGATTGTCAAAATCCATATCATTGTAGTCCATTGACATATCCATACCCTTATCCCTCATCAGTAGTTGCATTTGGGACCTTATTTTTGCCATCTTCTTAACCCATGCAGGCTTTTCAGAGATTGCAGTAGCTTGAAATTCTTGCCTAAGAGGATCGGCAAGCACCGTCACAAGATCATCATTCCGGTCCCTGGGTTTCCTAATTGTAGCTTCACCCTCATCTAAATCAATCGACTGTTTTTCCCTAGCTGTCTGAAGAATTTCACCCATTACCTTTCGGATAAGATTTTTAGTATCAGTAGCAATCTCTTCTTTCAACTATCTCCCAAAGACTTCCAAATCAGTATTGTCAGACATTGTTGCAGTTTCAGTATATGGAGTAGCTTTAACGGGTGTAGATTTGATTAATCGACCTTCTCAGATGCGTGTCCAAACAGAAGACGGAGGATCTATTTCTGCAAGACAAAGGGTTAGAAATATGCATGATGTGTATGCATAATATGCATATTTTTTTATTAAGGGCTTAAACAGACAAATAAATAAGTAAATAAGTACACATAAGGTCTCAAACATAGCCTTCCAACCTTATACCTCCCACACACGTGTTCATTGATCAGTCTCTTACTTAGAATTTTTTTGGCCTGGGTTTTAATTATCAATAGAGGATAATAAAACCGACATACATACATAAGCTCTCGAGACAGGATAAATTAAGTAGCATATCTCTCCTATAAAACTAAAGTCCAAGATAATAGGCCATAGTAGAAAGATAAAAGCCCAATCTAAAATAGTTCATTATTATTGGATTTGGGATTTATGAATGAGATTACTATATGGCAACAAAACACATGCATTTAGGAAAATCTTAAGGGTAGTTGCTAAGGCACTTATATGAGTTGAATCTCAGGAAAGTCAAAGGCTTCCACAGTCTGTTATATACTTTTTTTCATCTCTCCACTCAATGGTCCAAACGACGTACTCATTTGTACTGCATTGTGAGTGACAATAGTTATATACTCAACTACCAGGTTTGAATGAAACACAGGTAGCAAAGCAACAACTATTGTCGGTTTAATAAGGACTGTGTGTGCAGTATATGAATGGTGTAGTAATGCAAATGCAGAAAGAATAATTAAATAGTTAAAAATAATAAAATATAAAATACTGGAATCAGTTTCTCTATCTTCAGTAGAGTCGCCACTGTAGGCGGCGGGGTTCAGCGTGCGCCCAAGTGTCTAGCTACCACGACACTGTGCGGACTCAAGGCCCACTAGCAATACAACTTGGGCCTTTTGACAAGCTTTTGTTGGAGAATGGAGTCGCCATCCAGGTGAAATCTGAGATACTTTTACAGTAACTAGATTCTACGAAGGATACCCAGTAGCCGTCCTCAGAGATTGGGTCTAGAAACTGGGTATGGGCTTTTGTATGACCCACCCGACTTTACGATCGGCCTCTATTTGTATTTTATGTTTTATAATTTTTAATTATTTATTTATTCATTAAATTATATGCGAATGACTGTATTGATCTAAACAATTCCCAAATTTTATAATTTAGTCCAAGTTTGATTATTAGCCTAATTTCGTATAATTTTTAATTGTGATTTATATATCCATACATCCACAAATACAATAAACAACAATAATAAATCATACAAAGAAATGAAGAGAGGATAAATAATTACAACTGTTTTTACAAAATTAACAAAATAAAATAAAAATAACGAGCGATAAAACATGCAAAGAAACGGGGGAGGAGAAATGAATTACAACTCTTTTACAAGAATAATAACAAAAATAACTAGGTTAACTGAACAATTAAATAAATCTGAAAGAACTAAAGTGTAAACTTGTCATAACACAAAATAAAAAATTAAAGCATTCAAAAGGAAATCACCAAAACATTAATCAAACAAATAAAGGAGAAAAATAAAAGAAATAAGCACTGTTCTGAAGCGTAGGGGCGCATGCCTCTGTGTTACACAGGCGTGCACCTCTGAGATGTAAAGCGCACGCCTCTACAGTAAAAGGGCGCATGTCACTATAACGGTCAGAATTCTAAATGTGATCGCAGAGGCATGTGTGCTTATGAATTAGAGGCGTACGCCTTCTCTTAGGGACGTGCACCTCAACGAAGAGGCGCACACCCTCTGGTATTTTCACAGAATCAAATTTCATATATTTTTAATAGATAAACCTTAAATTGATCTAATTATACAGAAATAAAAAAATACAGGTGGGCTAAATTATCACAAGAATCAATATTTCATGCTAAAGAAATAAGAATTTAAAAGCAGATGAAAACAAATTGAATCAAACAAGAATAAAAAAGACTAAATTTTAAAGAAACAAAAGAAAGAATGATTTCTGTGATGCTTGATTTTTGAAATTGATTTGCCCTCAGACTGATTTCTAAAACTCCCATTTAGCCTCTAGATTCTTGGATTCGAGCTTCTATTTTTTTTGGTTTTTGGTTCTGGTCTTTTCTTTTCTCTGTTTTTCCTTTCTTTTCTTTTTTTTCTTTTTTCTTTTTTTTCCAGCTAACAAGCCCCCCCTCAAAAAGTCCCCCACTTCCCTCTTTATGGTACCCTGAAGCTCCCTTCTTCCTACCATTAACTTCCTATGTTGGGAGTTAATACAGCGTTACAGAACGTGGAGCGATCCATGTTCTGTAACTTAATTTTTTTTTGCTACAGGTATTAAAGAAGCGTGTGTTTCTGCTGATAGAGATGTGCACCTCTACATAAAAGAGGCGTGCGCCTCTAAAAAGAAAATGGGCTTCGATGGGCTTTCACTCGGTTTGGGTTACATAGTTTGGTTTCTTAGGCTTGGTAATTTTTTTAGCTTGGTAATTTTTGGTAGGTCTGGGCTTAATTTTAGGGCTTTTGACAATGGGCCTGAATCCAAATCCTTGGCATATTGGGTTTATTTTATCATCTTTCATCATCGGACTTGGTCTTATGGGCCGGCTAAACCATGTGTGCATAATATATCAGTTGAAAAAATATACATCAAACATATATATATATATATATATATGCATCAATTTACCAAAAAATTAATAGTTTCTGATGAAATTGCAAAACAAATATCAATGTTTGTCGATTGTTTTGCAAATAATCAAACATATACTTTTTTAATGTGGCACCTACATGAATCGACTCTGATTTTTTCAGTGGCCACATCAGCAAGATTTTACCAGATTTTTAATCTATGCATAGAATTGGAAAAATTAAATAATTTATGTATAAAATTATTAAAAATAAAGTATATGTGTTAATATATGACTTGAATTTAGCCTATGACATTATTATTTGGGCGTTTTGGACGAGTTTGATCATATTTTATATGTTGGAGGCAGACATGGGCACAGACACGGGCATGTTTCAGGGTGTGTTATGAACACGGACATGTACATGGGTATGTTGTTGGCCGTATTGGAATCTGCCGTTTTGTCCAGAATTAAACGCGGGTCGAAACATGGCCGTGTAGGAGGCTGTGTAGCGTAAAATTGATGTTTTTGACATATAATTAGTGGCCAAGTCAAGGAAATTCTACCCCAATATGATTGGACTTTTACTTAGGAATTAAAATCTTATTTGGAATTAAATTCTTATCACTTATCACCTATTTTGAAGAGGTTCCTATATTGAAGAGAATCCTTGATTAAGTTAGATTTTGGATTTATATCCTCTATAAATAGGGCTACATGTATATGTGTTATTGAGAGAATGTCAAGAGTTGTAGAGACACCGTGAATGCCTTGTGTTCTACACATGTGCCAAATAGAGAGCTTGATTGGGTATAACTATTTTCTTGTATCTTTGGTTGATTAGTAAATTTGTTCCTCCTTCGCCCGTGGAGTAAGCTTACGCCGAACCACATTAATTCTTATTTATTTTATATTTTCTCTATTTTTGATATTATATTTATTTATTATCTCAAATAATTTCTGATCCTCTCATGCTTCTACAAACCTCAAATTTCCTAACAAGTAGTATCAGAGCTGTTTACAATTATTTGAGATTTCATTATGGCGACATCAAAATTGGAGATAGAGAAATTGGATCGCAATATGAGCTTTAGTTTATGGTAAATTAAGATACGAGCCCTTTTAACACACAATGGAATGTATAAAGCTTTGTTGGAGAAGGTAAAATTGGCATCTACAATGACCAAAGAAAAGATAGAGGATTTGGATACAAGGGCTATGGCTACCATTCAGTTATGTTTGTCGAATGAGGTGTTGCGAGAAGTTATTCATGAGAAAACAGCTGTAGCATTATGGGCAAAACTTGAGGAGCTATTTTTGAAGAAAAGTCTCTCGAATAAACTTGCTGTGAAACATCATTTGCATATACTTAATATGGTAGAAGGTACCTCATTGAGAACCCATATTGATGAATTTACATCCATCATGATTGACTTGGAAAATTTTGAGATCAAGTATGAAGAAGAAGATTTGGCTCTTATATTGCTCTGTTCTCTTCCTACCTCATATAAGAATTTTAGAGATACTCTAATTTATATTAAGAAAACGTTGAAGGTGGAGGATGTTAAATCGACTTTATTTTTAAAGGAGCTTATGGATAACGAGCTTGTTCAAGACACTAGGGCAACTGCAGATGCTCTATTGGTGAGAAATTCGGGTACCAAAAAGAAAACCTGTTATTATTGCAAGAAAATTAGGCATGTGAAAGCTGATTATTGAAAATTAAAGAAAAAGAAGCAGCATGGTAAATCTGCAGAAGCCAACTTAGTTGATGAGTTTGAAGGTAATGTCCTCGTTGTGACTGAAAATTTAACCAATTTTGGGCAAGGGTGGATATTTGATTTCGATTGTAATTATCACATTTGTCTTAATAGAGATTGGTTTGCCACCTATGAATCGGTTAATGGTAGTTTTGTGTTAATGGGCAACAGTCATTCTTGTAAGATTGTTGGTATTAGTTCAGTTAGAATTAAAAAAAATGATGGTGTAGTGAGGACTTTGGTTGATGTTAAACATGTTTCAGACATGTCTAAGAATCTCATCTCATTGTCCACATTAGAAATTGATGGTTATAGTTTTGTTGGTAGAGATAGGATTTTGGATATTGTTATGGATGCCATTATGGTGATGCGAGCTAGACGCATTGGTAGATTATATGAGTTGCAAGGATCTACCGTGACAGGTAGTGCTACATTATCATCTCATTCTTCTATACTTTTGGACGGAGTCAATTTTGGTGATTTATTGACTAAGGCATTTTGGAGGAGCAAGTTCAAGTGGCTCTTGGACTTATTTTGGTGTTCTCATATTTGAGACATTTATGGAGAAGGTGGAGCAAATCTGATACAAAAAAATTCAAGTCAAGGTATAGATTTGTTAATATGTGACTTGAATTTAGCCTATGATATCATTATTTGGGCGTTTTGGACGATTTTGGTCATATTTTACATATTGGAGACAGACATAGGTAGAGATACGGGAGTGTCTCAGGCTGTGTTATGAACACAGACATGTACACATGTGTGTTGTTAGCCGTGTTGGAATTTACCGTTTTATCCAAAATTGAACACGGGTCGAAATATGGCCGTGTAGGAGGCCGTGTAGCGCACAAAATTGATATTTTTGACATATAATTGGTGGCCAAGTCAAAGAAATCCTACCCCAATAGGATTGGACTCTTACTTAGGAATTAAACTCTTATTTGGAATTAAATTCTTATCACTTATCACCTATTTTGAAGAGGTTCTCTATAAATAGGGCTACATGTATATGTGTTATTGAGAGAATATCAAGAGTTGTAGAGACACCGTGAATACCTTGTGTTCTGCACGTGTGCCAAGTAGAGAGCTTGATTGGGTGTAATTGGGGCTAAGGATTGAGTGTTTATCTCCATTCTCTTTTTTTGTATCTTTGGTTGATTAGTGAATTTGTTTCTCATTTGCCCGTGGAGTAGACTTACGCCGAACCACGTTGATTCTTGTGTGTTTTGTGTTTTCTCTATTTTTGATGTTGTGTTTATTTATTATCTCAAATAATTTTTTATCCTCTCACGCTTCCGCAAACCTCAAATTTTCTAACAATATGATTACATTGTAAAAATCACTAATATATATATATATATATTTGTAAATAGCCCTAAAATTATCCTATTATATAAGTAGGGTTGGCAATTCGTGCCTGTGAGTCATAAAATGACTCGAATTGAAACATGGGTATAGCACAAAAATGGTTAATCAAAACACCACCTATTTAATCAATTGTGTCAAAATTTTAAATCCAAACCTGGACACATTTATAAAATAGGTTACATGACATAATTTATGCAACCCGTTTAAACCTATGCAATTAAGTTAAAAAAAATTCTAAGTCATGACACATTTATAACATTTTAAAAATATATTAACATTTAAAATAAAAATATTAAAAATTACCGAAAGAGAGAACATTTTTATGTATTATTATAATATAATAAATAACATATTTAATAAAAATAAAAAATATATTTATAAATTATTTAAATATAATATAACATACACACGTTTTATTAATTTATAGTATTTTACATAAAAAAAGTTAATATATAAATTTTAAGCTATATATATATATATATATATATATATATATATATACTTATGATTATATTCATAATATGAATATTTTTCAATAATTTAAGGTGTATTTTTTATATTTGAACATTATTTAAGTATGAATAAGATATATAAATATATATTTTTGTAATTATATGTATTAATAATATTTATTTGTCTCATATATCATATGTTAATATATTATACTATTCAATTAAATATATTATGTTGTATTTTAAACAAATTAAGTGGGTTCAATAATCCGTTTAAACCTACTTTTTGACATGTCTTAAATGGATGACCCATTTATAACTCGAACATCCAAATCCTTTTAACTTTGTGTAGAAGTCATATCAAAAAATTATTATCCCTACTCTTTTGCTAATGTTACATGTGAATAATGATAAAAATAAAATAAAAATGCTAAAAGTGACATTTTAGTATTATAAAAAAATATACATTTAAAATTATGGAACTTATTTGAAAATTTTAACTATTTTGTTAGAATAGATTAGTTATATCCACAAATTTAAAAAGCTAGAATTACAAAATAAATTTTATAAAATTTTTATTTAAATCAAAACACATTAAATTTGAATTAGCTAATAAATTTCAAAAAAATTTATATTTGACCTTTATATTTTTTTGTTCCAATATAGGATCTTTTTCTTTTAAAATTAGATTATATTGGACCTTTTTTAAAGAATTATTACAATTAAATCCTATAAATTAAAGAAAATTTTAATTTTAACATTTGACCCATAAAACTTAATTTGAAAAATAAGGAAAATTGATGAAATGTATATTACTTGATTGTATAATTTTTTACATATAAAATATATTTTTAAAAATTTAAAATTTTACAAAAAATATTTAAAAAGTTTATAAGCTTATACCATTTTTTTATTTTTTAAAATGTATATCATTTGATTGTAAAAATTAAGTTTGTATAAATATTTTAAAATGTTTTTATAAATATATATAAATTTGGATTAACATGTAAACCAAATGCAAGAAAAAATATTTAAAATTAAAAAAACAAAATTAAAAAAATTAAATTCTTAATACTTATTTAATGATCATAGAATATCAAAACTTAAATTAAAATAAAATATAACTGAAAAAGCTATATAAGCTTGAAAAATATCAAATGAATAAAATTTTTTAAATTCTTAATTAAATATATTTTTGTGGGTTAGCATTAAATTATTTTTGAAATAAATTATTTTTATATTATTTACAAATAAAAACATATCAATTTTATAATTTTATAAATTTTAAGTTAATATAAAAATACATTAAGTATAACTTAATTGAAAATTCAATAATTTTGGTGCAGTGCATTAGAACACTGTCATAAAATAAAATAACTAGTCATAAATGATAAAACAAAGGCTAAAGGATCAGTTTGAACCCTCAATTATAGCCCAAAGTTGATGTTGAACATTTATATTTTTTTTCCCAACAAGGCTATTTGACATTCTTTTTTAAAAAACACAAACAAGTTTTATAAATTAAAAAATTAATTTTAACAGTTGACTAGTGAAAAATTATTTAGACTAAGGAATAAAATTGATAAATTTTTCTTAAAAATATATATTAGTTAATTGTAAAGATTTTAAATTTTAAACTTAATTTTATTTAAGTTTTTAAATTTTTAAAATACTTTTGAAGGTTTCTATAAGCTTAAAAAATTTTACTAATTTTATAATCAAATTTTATAAAATTTTCATAAAATTTATTTGTTAGTAGAAATAATTTTTCATTATTTAATTAATAAAATTAATTTTTTTATTTATAGAAGTTGATTATAATTTTTTAAAAGTTTCAATATAATCTAGTTTTAAAAGAAAAATTTGAAAAACAAGATATGAATGTTCAACGCCCACTTTGGACTAAAATTAAGGATTCAAATTGACTTTTTGGCCTAAAATGAAAGAAAAGTAAAGATAAAAATTTGATAGTAACCAATTCAAAAATGACTTTTTATATATACTACAACAATATACACATACAACTATGAAATTTAGCTATGAACATAAAAAATTATGGCTAAATATAATCTATAGTCATAGAGATTATATTTATGTGACTAATTATATAAGTAAAAGATTGATTAATCACATTTATTAAAAAGGCTTGTTGGTATTAAAAATTATAACCTTTTTAATCTTTTGCATGTTTATATCGAATTTTAAAATTTAGAAAAATATTTATTATATATTTAGTCATTGCTAGTTAGATATAAAAATTAAAATTGTAACTATTAATATTAATTAGCTATAAAAATGAATTATTTTATAGTTAAAATTTAAATTTTGGTCATAATATTTGACATCGTAACTAGGGGTGTGCATCGGTCGGTTCGGTCAAAGAACCACTAAAACCGACTTAGGGATATTTCTGACCGAAATCGAATCGAACCAGAGAGAACCGAACCAACTCGGTTCGGTTCGGTTAACCGATTTATTTTTTAAATAAAATTTTTATTTTTTATTTAATATTTTATAATATTTTAAGCTTATTCCTTAATTATATAACTAAAAAAATATTTTTATTTATAATTTTAATATTTAGATATAATTTTTTCTAATTAATATATTTTATTTAATATTTTTATAATAAATATATATATGAGTCAGTCGGTTCGGTTATTTTAGATTTTTCAACTTGAAAATCGAAACTGAAACGAGCCAGTCGATTATAAATTTTCAAAAACCAAAACCGAACCGAACCTAAATATAACCGATCGAACCGATCGGTTCGGTTCGATTTTCAGGTTTTTTTGCTCAGCCCTAATCGTAACTAATATATATAATGTTAGCTGAAAAAATAATAAGATTTGTTGCTAGTTATTTATAATTTTAGCCACAAATATTGAATTCACAACCAATTGAAAATGTTAGCTAAAAAGGTTAAGTTTTCAGTTGTTCAGAAATTTAGTCATGTAGGTTGATCTTATGACTAATAAATGTCATAAATGGCTTTTTCTTCTATGTTTAATATATATATATATATATATCTCACTTAATATTATATCAATAAGTTATTAAAATTTATAAATTTATAAAAAAATTAATTTGAACTCAACAAGTTATATAAAATTATGAAATTTTCATTATAAATTTGATATATAATTCAATATGCTAATATATTTAATTAAAAAACTAAAGTTAACTTTCGTTAAATATCACATACATTAATTATCAATCTCAATATATAGAGGTTATTAGTGGATTGATGATGTAATATGGTAAGGGAACAATATATATTATTTAACAATGTTAAAAAAAAAAAACTATTTAATAATAAAAAAGCAAATTAAGAATAAAAATAGTTTACTAAGGTTCCGTTTGTTTGCGGAAAATATTTTTCTCGGAAATATTTTTCCTTATTTTTTAATGTTTGGGTTACCAAAAAAATTAAGTGAAAGAAAAATAAGTTGCTAGTCAATGGAAAATAACTTAAAAATATGGGAAAATAACTTCCCATTCTAAGAACGTGAAGTTATTTTCCAAGACTTGAATACCTATCAAATATAGAAAGAGAAAAAAATTAAATATAATATTACCATTTCTATGTAATATTGTATAATTTAGGAAAAAAATTTATTGCAAATCAAATACCAAAAATATTTTTTAACTATTTGTCTAGTATTATAGCCAAACATCAAAAAATATTATATTTTTCTAGAAAATATTTTTTCTGAAAAATATTTTTCAGAGACAAAATATTTTCTTTAAAACAAACGGAGCCTAAATTAACGTTTTATTTATTGCAATATTTATTATTATTTATATAATATTATTAACATTTAATTAACAAATTTAATGTAAAGATTTCAATTAAAAACTATATATACTTGTAAATATTGGTTGTAAAGATTTCAATTAAAAACTATATATACTTTTAAATATTGGGGGAAGGAACACTAAATATTGAGATAATTTGACTTCTATAGGCAAAACTTACCATATCAATTACTGGATATTTCACTTGAGAAAAATTTTAATTTTTTTTTTATCATTCTTATGATTTGGATCAAGTTACTTTATTTTTATTATAATTAATTTTATTTAACAACAGATCTAAACACATTCATAAATAAAAATATGAAGTGCAAATTATTATTTTTTAATCTCAACCAAGGTTCGAAAATAAAGTAAAAAGATAGGAAAAAACATTGCTCCTTGAAATTGAATTTCAGATTTATTGTAATATTAACGAAATAAACCACTCAACTATACTATTATAATTTATTAAATACTGCATATATATTACATATACACGGCAATTTCTTATAAGATCCATTAGAAATGGGAGGGAAGAATTTTTTGTCTCCTTCCTATTTTGCTATTCTTGAAAGTTTTTATTTAATTAAAAAAGCCATAAATTTGGAATTCAACAAAAAGCTACCATAAAATGGTAAATTTTTTATTTATTTAAAAAAATCATAAATTTGAAATTAAACAAAGAACCATAATTTTTTTTTTTATTTATGAATGAGTTCATTTTTCTATTTTCATTGGATATGGTTCAGTAATATTTTTCCTCCATTTTGTTAAAGTCGATGCTATTGTGTCTATTAATTGAAAATTTGTTATGCTACCTTTAGTTAATTGGAAAATCATTTTGCTATTCTTATTTGAGATACTGTAAATGAAAAAGAAAATATTTTTTAAAGTTTTTTTCAACAGCAAATGAAGAAAAAGGTAAGTTTTAATTTAATAAAGAGCGAAAAGAAATAAAAATTATGCATGGCTTTCTTTGTAGATTAATTTTTACCAATGCACATACTTTTGAATTAATTGTATGTAAGTATCGGAATATTTTTTTAAAAAATTGTATGTAAAGTATCGGAATATTTTTTTTCTAGGTTTGAAGAACATTATATAATGTAAATTTATAGCTAGCTTAGGTGAACTTGTTATTAATTCTCAATTTTAACGTAAATGAATTTTCAACTATAACACTTATTAACACATATTAAATATGATTCTAATTTTTAATAGTAAATAAATGAATATTAAACTCTTAGTATTCCTAGTTACTGACTTACTGTTGCATCCAAAAACTGTTAATATCGTTATGTTTATGAAGGCTATTTATGTTATCTATATTTTTCAATAACAATAGATTAATATGACCATTACCTCATAAATAAAGCGATGAATTTTATATAAGTTTCGAAAGCTAATTTTTTATAATTAATTTTTTTAATTAATTTATGAATCATATTATTTATAGTTTTGATACTAAATTGAAATGTAAAATATATATCTTGTAGGTTAAAATATATTTAATTTATATAATTTTTGTTCAATTTTCTCTTTTTATGTATTTACTATAAAATTTGTACATTAATTTTTCATGACACACATTAATTTGTGTGCTATAATTAATTTAGGTTATTTTATAAGATAATAACAATGTAGTAGATAAACATTCATTTTATAAAAAGATAATCTATTATTATCTTATAAGAATATTTAGATTTTTTTAACAGGTAACTCGTCATTTAATGAAGAGTTGAGATCAAAATAATTAACATTTTATGGTCAGGATTATGGGATATGTATCACCATGACACCATAAAAGGTCCCGTTATATATTAGCCACAAAGATAAATTAATCTTTAGCTAATTATATAAAATTTTGGATATTAAAATTCATAAAGGTGAAATTGAAAAGTCTTAAATCTCACATGAAAAATAAATAATATATAATAGAATTCATTAGTTTTTTTTTTTATCTAGAAGGAATTAGGTTTTTTTACTAAATAAAATGCTACAATTAAGTAATTTACAAGACAAAATTTAAATTTAAATTTTAAACAGGTAAAGAATCATGCACATTATTTTATTTGTAACAAATAAGTTTATTTTTTAGTTACAATTAAATTAAATTTGTAGCTAAAATGTTTGAATTGCTATAATTTTATAAGTTGGTTGCTACTAATTAAAATCATTTGCTATAAAATTAATTAAGATTTTTATAGTAACTAAATTTATTTATTTATTTTGCAATTTGACTGTATTATTATAACTTATGTGATTAAAAATGTGACAAATATCCACATGACACTTGAATTCCATAACTAATTTTTATCATACCATTTTTACTACAACAAATTACTGAACAATTATCCATGACTAAAATATTTAATTATAAAATTTTATAAATTTAGTCACAAATTCACATGTAACTGTATATAATAATTGTTGTAGTGATAGTATTACCATGTTTGGTTGTGACACAACGCCAATCACTATTACAATCCCCACATCATTGGCATGTAATATATAATAATTGCTGCAGTAATAGTATCACCATGTTTGGTTGTGACTCAATCATGTCCAGCCAACATATGTCTCAGTCGCCAATCAGCATTACAATCCCACACCATTGGAGTATATGCATTTCCTTCTTGTTAATTTGTCCTTATCATCCCACAAAATTATTGAAGATGAAGTAGACCTTCCAAGCAAAATTAGTCACAAACCATTAACACGTTCTAAAGCTTCAAATAATTAATTCATCCACCAATCTAAACCACATATGTCACTTCTAAATACTATAATCCAATTATGAGAAAGCTTGCCTCACTGGTTGGACAAAGAAGCACAAAGGGTTCCCTTTAGTTTGTCATATTTTTTCTGTTTATGGTATAGCCACAGTCATGAAATATTTCCTGTAATCTAATATTTTGTAATTATCAGGGGTAAGTACAATTCTAAATTTTGTGATTTTCGCTTGTTTATCATTTTAATTTGTAACTGTTGATACATGAGCTGACCTTATCCGAAAAGAAAAGTTTAATGATGAAAAATGATAAATAAGTCCAACTCAGCAAATGAATTGAATTCTGACCCAACTGAAGGAAGCCCAAACATCCCAGAAAGAATTAAGCCCAAAAAGCCCAAAAAGCCCAAAGCCCAAAGCCCAAATTACAGAGGCGGCGCCTCTCCCAGACCTGAAAAAAATTTAATACTATCAACTACAGAACGTGGGATTTTCTATGTTCTGTAATGTCTCTCCCCATGTTCATGGGGAGAGGAAGTGGGAAAGAAGAGTATAGAGAAGTAGAAACCTCTCTATAAAAAGAGAGAGGGGG
>CATIWO010930993.1:0-14063 GCA_949673435.1 Macaranga tanarius
TAACCTTTGCAGCTGCATTCACCTTACCCGGTGGTTACATAAGTGATGAAAATAATTTGGAGAAGGGCACTCCAATTTTAAGCAGAAATGCTGCCTTTAAAGCATTTGTCATATCAGACGCCATAGCCATGGTGCTCTCTATATCTTCCGTCTTCATGCACTTTATTATGGTGATGCTAGGATATCAAGCAAGATATTTTTGGTTGATCCGATCAGGGCTGTGGTTCATCCTGTTTGCTATGGCAGCAATGATTGTTGCATTTGTTACAGGCACTTATGCGGTTTTAGCTGCACCTTCACTAGGACTAGCCATCACCACTAGCGTCATTGGACTTGGCTTTTTCATTTATGTGTTTTATACTACTATAAGGATAGTAGAAGAATCCGTCAGACGTGATCAAGCTGAAGCTGAAGGAAGAAAAAAATCCATATGTCAATCTTTACTCGACATCTGGAGGCGAAGCCCCTTCCATTTTTGTACGTAAAAATTTTAGATGTTTTGCCTTTTAATATAATTTGTTAATTTGCATATATAATATAAATGGATCATATCGAAATTCCATGATTTTAACTTTCACTTCCTTTTTTGAAGCAATATTTGGCATGGATTGGCTGCCACGTTTTTGGCAGATGGTGCGACGTTTTAGGCAGATGGTGCAAGGAAAAGTCCTTCACCCCGTTTGGGTCAGCTGTTGTTGTAATTTGTTGCCGTTGCCGTTGCCGTTGTGGTTAAATTAGTTGTTACTGTTGTGATTGTTAGTAATTAAGTGTTTTGTTACAATGTAAAATTATTAATAAGGACAACTTATTATTTTTATGTATATTTAAATATTATTATGATGATGTTAAATTTTTTTCTAAACACATATAAATATAAATTTATGTCAATATAAATATATTAACAAAAAATATCATAATATAAGAAGTTAAAAAAGTAAAAATTGATATTATTCAATTTGAAAGTAAAAATTGTGATATTTTGATTCCTTTTTATGGGACTCTTCGCAGAAAACTTTTGTTTCTTTTAATAATTTATGTATCAAGCCAGAATGTATTGCATATCCTAGCAAGTAAAGAGTGTGGGCAGTGTTTGGATGAATGATAGTTGATTAATTTGTGTTTAAAATATTAATTAAAAATGTCTATCAAAATATTAATTATAGTGGATCATTATATGTATAACACTTAAGTTTTAGTGTTTAATATTTGATTAGTAAAAATTTGATAACTACTTTTAGTTTATAATACTTTCTTAGGTGCTATAAGGAGCCGGCAACAAAAATTCCTAATATTTGTACTAACTGTAATCAAATTTGCTAGCGGAGTTAATAGTGAGAAATTAGAACCCAATAAAATCATGGGCCTTGGTCCAACCCAATCTGTACAACCTCTTTTTTTAATTTTTTAAAAAATAACCAAAAAACAGAAAAAATATCAAAAATACAATTAACTTTTTTATTTCAAAAATACTATTATAACAAAAAAAAAATTCAAAAAATACGGTATTAAAGACAATCTAAAAAACAGTCTCAAAAACAACACCCAAAACAACATTAAAAACAACCTCAAAATATAACCTAACAAACAACCTAAAAATAACCTTAATAACAATTATAAAAACAACCTAAAAAATAACATAGAAAAATAATTTCAAAAATAACCTCGACAACTACAACAAAATTAAAAATAACTTTTAAAATAAATTCAAAAATAAACTCCCACAAAAAACGCATACATACTCACCAAATCAATAAAAATATATCAATTGGCAAAAATCAATCAACATCCACAACATCACAAATACAAATTTAAAAATAAAATCAGAAAAAAATACAATTAAAAAATTATTCAAGTGCCAATAACAAAAAAAATTGACACCCACTCATCAAATCAACAAAGAAACCATCAATTGATAAAAAATTATTAATACTCATAGCACTACAAATATAAAAAAAAAAAAAAAAAAAAAAAGAGAAGAAGAAGAAGAAAAAACATAATAGTTATTGTAGCTTTTTTTTTTTTTTTAATGAAAATCCATTATTACTGGTTGGGAGAAAGATGCATAGGCATAGTAGCGGTGAGATGAGGAAAAAGAGAGAAAGAGATAGGCAAAAAAGAGAAAGAAATGCAAAAGAGAAAGCCAAAATGCGACGAGAAAGAAATAACGTAAAAAAAGAATAGAGAGAAAGAAAAAGTATGTATTTTAAAAACACACGTCGTAAGTTTGAAAGAAAAAAACTAACATATTTTTGAAATATTTTATTTTGATTTAGTTATTTTTGTAATTTTTCTTTTTTCCCCCTTTTCTAGCCATATACGCTGAGCATCGGTCGATTTGGTCAAAAAACCACCAAAACTGACCAAAAAATAATTGTGACCGAACCGAACCAGAGAAAAAACTAAAATTAACCGAACCGACTTAGTTCAGTTCGGTCGGTTAATTAATTTTATTTTTTAAATAAAATTTTTATTTATTATTTATTATTTTTTAATTTTGTAATCTTATTCTTTAATTATATAACTAAAAAAATATTTTTTATTTATAATTTTAATATTTATGTATAATTTTTTCTAATTAATATATTTTATTTAATATTTTTATAATAAGTATATATTTAAGTCTGTCGGTTCAGTTATTTTCAGTTTTTCAAATTAAAAACTGAAAATGAACCGAACCAATCAGTTATGTATTGTCAAAATTGAACCGAACCTATATATAACCGAACCAGTTGGTTCGGTTAATCGGTTTTGGTCATTTTTTGCACACCCCTATATACAAGTAGTCAAGTACAACCCCTCAATTCAGGTGAGTAAAAATAACCAAAAACTGAAAAATCGATTCAACCTGACTGGACAGTTGGTTTGGTTTGGTTTGAATTGTAAATTAATTTTGTTTAGTTTTTATTTTATAGAATCGAAATAAAATTCAGTTCAGTTCGATTTTTAATGTAAACAAATTATTAAACCAAAGTTTTAATATATCTTAAATTTTTATAAGTGTGTATGGTTTGGTTCAATCAGTTTAGTACTAATATTTCAAAATATGTCAATAATATGAGTTTTTAAATACTTAAAACCATTAATCAAATTATTTAATACCAAAAATACTCTAGTCAAAATTATTTAAATTCATTTTAGATCATCGATTCGGTTGGTTTTCTAAAATTAATAAATAAAATAAATATAAAAAATTAATAATAATAAATCTCATGAATATTATTTAAATGATGCAAAATTACATATGCCCGATAGGTTCAAAATTTAAAAATTTAAAAAGTTCAAACCAAATAAATTGACCAAATCAAATCAAACCAATTTGGTTCGGTTCATTTTGGTTTTTACCCTTATTTGGTTCGCTTTTTTAACAATTTTTTTGGTTTAGTTTGGTTTTATTTATTTTTCAACCAAATCGACTAATGCACACCCCTACTCTCTTGTTTTCAAAAGATTTTTGCCAATTTTGAATATATTACACTTTATAATCAAAACATATTTTTTTGTGAATCACTAGTATCCAAAATTTATTGGACTATAACTAATTTAATTTGACTTGAATATGACCACAAGGGCGGTAAAAATCTGTCAATAACTATTTAACGTGACTACGTTCACTAGAAATCGAATTCAAAACTTTAGTTTAAGCGAGAATAGCTCCCTACCAGTTGATTATAATGGTTGTTGGTCTTTATAATTAAAATTTTAATATATATTTTAAATATTTTATATTTGACCAATAAAAATAAAATATATATTTTTTATATTATAAATTTAACAATAAAGTGTAATACATTCTTCCAATCAAGGTGCTATTAATCGTGGACAAAACACCATGACTAAAAATATTTTGGAACCATACCTTTAGATAATATAATTTAACTTTCCTTATTTACTTAAGAAATTGAGATTAATTGTTTTAATGATGTGAAAAATAAGATAGTTTATAGTTAGATGGCGGAGATTAAAAAATAAATGATTAGTTCAATAACAGCTTTATTTTAATTTTATTTTCTTTTGTTTCATATTGCAGTTACATTTGGCCTCGTGGGAAACCAACCCAGTCAATATTATATTTCCTTGATCATATGTATTTCTGTTTTGAAACTTATATAACAAATAGTCCTACCAAAAATATAATCTTTTCAAGAATATGATTAATAGATTTATTGCCAAGAGGCAACTCAAGGCTAGTTAAAGACAATAAATGCAGTATGGTTTATTGTTAATGCAGCTGGTATTTTGATGTATCAAATTATTCACAATTTGGTTGACATTTGAACCAAGAATTAGTATTAGAAAAAATTAGTCTTAGTGGTCATATCAGTACAAAATATTTCTCTAATCACCGTTCATATTATATGAACTCATTACTTTGAAATTAAGAGTAGTTTTCATTTAATTATAGGAGAAAGAAGAATCATCTGAAATTAATTTAACAATAATCATTAGTCTCAAGATTTCATGGAAAATAAAGATTTAATGGGAACTCCCTACAAATAGCATATAGCCATTGTGAATGGCGAAATGATAGGAACGTACGTAAGGGGCTGCTATTTTTTTTTTTTACCAGTGGCGAAAATAGAAAAAGAAAATTTATTCTTTTCCCATTTCGCCATCTCAAATTAGGGGTGTTCATACCTTCTGAAATGGCCGAATCAAAAACTGAACTGACACTATTCAGTTTGGTTCAATTTATATTTTTAAAATTTTTGTATTTTTAGAATCGAATTGAACCGTAATTTAGTTCGGTTTCATGTAAAAAAATTTCTATTAACCGAAATAATCGATTTTTATTTTTATTTTTAATTTTTCTAAATATTTTGTTAAAAATATATATAAATTTAATATAAAAATATAAAAATAATCAATATTTTCGAAATTTTCGTTCCGGTCCGGTTGGTTCGGTTTCGGTCAAAAATGCCCAAAAATGACCGAACCGACCGATGAACACCCCTATCTCAAATGACTCAGATACAGCACATACTTAGTCCTTGTATTTGTAGCCAAAAATTCATTGGCTCCCTCGACTTACGTTACAACCTTATAAACACTTCTAACTTGTAAAATTTGTATTCTTTAAAGACCTCTATTTTTTGAAAATTTTCTTTATAATTCTCATAATTTTTGTAAATTACCATTTTGATCCTTTTACTCTTTTAACATTCTTTTATTATTTTAAGTCATAATTTTTATTAATATTATTAATTTATTTACATTTATATATTCTAATTATATTGAAATTAGAATGACAAATATATTTTTAATTTTTTAATATTCAGATATTTTAATTTAAGATTAAAAGTATTCTATTTAATTGTATAGACTTGAATAATGTATATTTAAAAATAAAATACAACTTATATCATTTATAAATAATTTTTAATGATTACTTAGTTGATTTTTAAAATTTTATAATTGAAAATATAAATTAAAATTTATAAAAATAATGTAGTCTTCAAATATTATTAATTTTATTTTATTATTTATGGTTATAATTTGAAAAGTATTAATAAACTAAAATTATTAGATTATAATTTTTTTAGAGTTATTAATTATTACTTAGAATAAAATATTTATGAACAAAAAATTATAAAATAATAAGTCTTATTATTTTTTTAGATTGTTAACTTAATTAAGAGAAAATACAAATTTAAAAGTATTTTTATTTTATAATAATTAATTTGAGTTTTAAATTGTCAATAAAACTTTTTGATATTCAATTATTTTAATTTAAATATTAATTTTCTAAAAAATTTTGTTTAAGTTATTTAATTTTTATTTTAAAATACCTTATTTATTTATAAAAAATTGTAAAATAATTTTTTATGATTTTAGTAAATTATAAAGTTAATTGAGCTATAAAGTACATGTTGTATAAATGTTTCTACCTACAATAATTAATTTGACCATTTTTAAACTTTAATTATAAATTCAAGTATTAACATGAAATTTGTCAATAAAAGCAAATTGACCCAAAAATCAGAAATTTTACAAGTTGAGATATATGTGAGGTTAAACCTTAAGTAAGGGTGAGCATCGGTCGGTTTCAGTCGGTTCGGTCAAAGAACCATCAAAATCGACCAAGGAAGAATTGTGATTGAAATCGAACCAAACTAGAGGTAAGCCGAACCGACTTGTTCGATTAGGTTCGGTCCGTTAACCAATTTTTTTAAATAAAACTTTTATTTTTTATTTTATAATTTTTTTAAGCTTATTCTTTAATTATATAAATAAAAAAATAAATTTTATTTATAATTTTAATATTTATATATAATTTTTCAAATTAATATATTTTATTTAATATTTTTATAATAAATATATATGTGAGTCGGTCGGTTCGGTTATTATCGGTTTTCCAACTTGAAAACCGAAATCAAACCGAATCAGTCGGTTATATATTTTTAAAAATTAAAATCGAACCAAATCTATAAATAACCGAACCGAACCAGTCAGTTTTGTTGGGTTAGTTGGTTTTCTATTTTTTTGCTCACCCCTAACCTTAAGTACAAAGAGCCAATGGGTTTGAACTACAAGTAAAGGGGTTAGGTCAGAAATTTTATAAGTTGAAATGTTTATGAAGGCAGACTTTAAATATGGAGTGCCAATGAATTTTTAACTACAAGTACAAGGGGATAACTGATAAGTATGTACTGAGCCCTTTTTTTTTTTTTTTTTTTACCACAATTTAATAATTTTTAGAATAATAACCATAAATTGGTAAAATTTTTTATTTTTTACCATAAACTAGAAAATTTAGTAAAATTTTTAGAATAATAACCATAAATTAATGAAAATTTTTTATTTTAGTTTTTTGCACAATAGCAAAAGCCACTCTTTGTAAATATTTTTAGTAACAGATGGATGCTTTAGCCTCTGTGCTCTCCACTTTCGATTAGCTTCATAATCATAAGGCTCTGAATATTGTCATGTTTTTTTTAAAAAAGTACAATGCCAAAAAAAAATAATAAAGAAATTAAATTTACCAAAAAATCAGTTAATTGTCATGTTTAAAAAGTACATAAAATATTTAAAAAATTAAATTTTTTGGGTATAAAAACATATTATTTTGGTGGTGAAATCATGTACAATGCAAAACACATGCTAAAGAATAATTTTCATTAATTGTTTTAGAAGAATTGAACTGAATTATAGCACAAGAATTGGCTCTAAAAAGGGGATGCTTTTTTTTATCATTCTTTCTTTTCTATCTCGTAATTTCTTTTCTTGTAGTTACACTTATTCTATTGATCTTTCTCTTTTAATTTATGATCATGCCATCTCTGTAATCATTCTGACCTTTGTAATTTGTAATTGCAGTTGTGTATATTCCTTACTTTCGATGCTGCTACACTCCTCCTTTTCTTTTAAGCATGAAAATGGCACAAGCTTTAAACAGATCATCATTGCAAATAAACAGTATAAAATAATGATGCTGGGTCCATTTTCTTCTATCAATTCATAAGCTAAAGACGGGAGAAAAAGGGCGTCCACTTTCAAAATTTATTTGGGAAACAGTGACGCTTACATATACGTATATATAATGTCTCCCTCTTATTCCTTTCGACCTTTAGGTAATGATGACAGCAGCAAACGAACAGAAGCTACCAAGTATATGGATTCTGACATGTACATGGCTGCAAAGAATGGCAAAATTGATCCTTTCGAGAACTATGAAGGGTCTCTTCATCAACTAGTGAGCCTAGCTGGAGACACAATTCTCCACATCTACTTGTCGTCTACATACAAAAGATCTAAAGATTTTGTAAAATATATACTTGAAATCTGCCCATCGTTGCTGCTGCAGAAGAATGACGTGGACGGTGATATTCCATTGCACGTTGCTGCAAGGTATGGTCATGCCAATATAATCCAAGTACTTATTGAACAGGCAGCAAAAGTCCAACATTGTGATGTGGAGAGTGGAATGGAAGCGGCAAGGCAAATGCTGAGGATGACAAATAAAAGGAATCAAACAGCCTTACATGAGGCAGCTGCACGAAATTGTGGAGTACTATACTCACATTTTTTTGTTATCGAAGTACTGGCGAAAGCTGACCCTGATTTTCCTTATTCTGTGGATGATTCTGGAGAAACTCCACTGTACATGGCTGCCGATAGAGGAAATCTGGAAGTGGTCAGTGTTTTGTTGAATACTTGCAGTTTAGTAGCATATAGTGGCCCTAATGGCAAAACTGCCTTGCACGCAGCAGTAATGCATCGACATAGAGGTAGGTAGCTAGTTTCTTGAATTTCTTGTTAATGGGAAAATTTAAAATAATTATATATTTATGTATGTATTTAATGTTATTCACTCATGCATTAATTATCTTTCAGAGATTGTAGATGCTCTGCTACAGAGAAAGGGAGATTTGGGCATTGAAGTGGATAATTTTGGGTGGACGCCTCTTCACTATGCTGCTTATGCTGGATTTGATGAAATGGTCGAAAAACTTTTGGAATATGATAAAAAAGCAGCTTACATTGTGGACAATGATAGGAAGAGGACAGCTCTTCATCTAGCAGCTTCCCGGGACCATAGATTATCAATAAAAAGGATAATTAATCAATGCCCAGACAGCTGCAATATCACAGATACAAGAGGCTGGAATGTTGCTCATTATGCGGCCATCAGCAAAGATTATCAAGTATTACAGGAAGTCCTAACAGATCAATCCAACATGTACCTTATAAATACGAAGGATTCCAAGGGGAACACTCCTCTTCATCTATTTGTTGCTTCTCTTCCCCCCAGCTTCGATTTGGACAAGTTTCTCAATGGCAATTTTGAGCATCACCGTTTGAAGCTTTGCAGGGTTGACTTGGACAAAATCCACAAATTATTTTCTCTATGTCCCCAATTGAAGGTCAGCTAATCTATTGTATCCTTAATTTTTTTCTTTTTATTATTATTATTAGGATGTCAGAAGAAGTCCTCCCCTTCAAATCTTGTGAAAATTAATTTCGGAATAAACAAAGCCTACACTTCGTTATGCTTTTGAAATAAAAAATAACTACTAGACCACTCCTTTTCTGACATTTGCATTTTCAATTTATATATGCCTCTTTCTTTGCTATATAAACATATATTTTGCAGAAAGAAACATTAAAGTGGATGGAAGATGTAATTGGTAGTGGACCATTTGGTCAAAATACAATTACGTTGAAGGAGGATTATGTCTCTAAAAGGGAGGAAGAGGAAGCGAAAGCGAAAGCGAAAGCCTCTGAACTGGAGGAAGAGAGAGAGAAACAGAAGAATACTAGTCTTAAATTGGACAGAGCCAATGACTTGCATACTGTGGTGGCGGTACTTATAGCAACCGTAACATTTGCAGCAGCATTTACTTTACCCGGTGGCTTAAAATCTGAAACCGGAGATGCAAATCGAGGAAGTCCACTCCTAAGCAAGAGCTCAGCATTTCAAGCGTTTGTAGTAACCGATGCCTTAGCCTTTGTTCTCTCCACTTGTTCGGTGTTTATCCACTTCTTGCTGGTGCTTACTTCAAATAAAGATGACAAACACTTACTGTTTCATGCATTTTATTTAATCTGCTTAGCCATGGCAAGCATGGTGGTTGCGTTTGTTACCGGAATATATGCAGTTTTAGAACCTTCCCCGGGGCTTTCAATTGTCACCTGTTTCATTGTCTTGACCTTCTCTGTATACCTCGTCTTTGCATTTCGTCGTACCTTGAAATCTGTGCTTGATGAATTAACAAAAGACTCTAGTTCACAAAACGTTGGTAGTGTTGACCCCTCTGTTAACAGAAACACTGTTGTCTAATGTAATTATGTAATATAATAAGGAGAAAATACTGTATTGTGTGCTGTCTTTCTTTTTGCTGCTTTACATTACAAAGATATAAGTGCGCATCACGAGAGAAAAAAAAAAAGCCTTATTGACCCTTATGTTTTACGAAGGCAGAAAAATTTTTTAAGGACTATATGGGTAATTCTATCTATGGTGCGAAGTTACGCAATGGATAGAATTACTTTAAAAATATGGCTTTTACTATAGTGCAAATGTTTGCACCGGTACAAATAAAATTACAACCGTTAGATTAGTTTTTGTTTAATTACAACCATTGATTATCTTGGTGTATCAATACCTATAAAATATATCAATGGTTACAATTAAATGATAATTAATCTAATGATTAATAGTTTCATTTGTACCGGTGCAAACATTTGCACAGTAGAATAACTCTAAAAAAATATATATATAGGAAAAAAATTGGTATCTCTTAGATATATATGAATATTACCATCTCTCACCAAGTGAAAATCCTAAATTATCCCTCCCTCATATTAAATGTCCTTATGTTAATGGGGCAAACAAGTAATTATCTCTCACTAAATTTTATCTTTATTGATGAGAGATGGTACTATTCATGTCTCTCACATAGATACCTATCATTATCCATATATATATGGCTTGCTGGGGTACTTGTTTCATTGAGTCAAGTGTATAGGTTGGTTTATTTATTTAGAACGTTGATAGGTATCTTTTGTGTGATATTACTTGAGCAGATAAAAAAGACAATTTTTTTTTGGAAAATTACATATTTGACTCCATTAACATGGAAGCAATATAATTAAGGGAGGGACATTATTGTAAAAGTTAGATCATTTCCCTATTTTTCATGATATGAAATCTTTTGGTAAAACCAAAACAACTTTTTCATTTAAAAAATTAAGAAATTGTGTGGTTTCATTTCATAAAAGAAAATTATTTTTTTTTATAAATGAATGGATTCTTATATTTGGTATATAAATAATAACACTACAACAATTATCACCAACAGTTTTAGAACAATTTGTAGTTAAATTTATAAATTTTTGTAGCTAAATGTTTAACTACATATTTTATAATTTAATTATTCTATAGCTGTTTTTTATATTTTTAACTACATAAGTTATAATAATGAAGATAAATTTTGGATTTTTTTTTACTACAAATAAAATTTGCTATAAATAAAATATATAGAGCTAATAAAATAAAATAATATTCTTTATCTTTTTAAAAGTTAAATTAAATGCTACTTAATTGTAGCATTATCTTAAGTTCAATAAAAAAATTTTAGCATTATCTTTTAAAAAGAAACTATATCCCTTAACAAAAAAGAAAACTAAGGATTTCTCTTTATAATAATAAAAAAATTTATTATTTATTTTTAATATGGGAATTGAAACCGTAACACCCGTATTTTGAAAGCACTGTTCATGCATTATACCTTCATGATATTTAGAGTAGAGTTGTGGATTTTATTTAAGTGTGGGTATGTGCATGTTGGTAGAGAGGAGCATATTTGTTAAGAAAGTTTTGGAGTTACTTGTCGAAATAGGAAGTTGTGGATTATTGGGTAATTATCCTAGTTCATTAAGTGTGCATGGCATAATTGGGTAGTTGTGTATAGACGAAGCCTAGGGCCGAATACACACCCTACCATATAGGTGTATACGAACTTACTCCTTCCCATTGAGGACTTATTGACTTGAGAAGTAGAATAAAGAATTATGAGAATTTTGAAGTCTACGAGTAAAGACTAAAGTATGTACGTTAGTAATGTCGCTGGAAAGATAATGCAATAAGAAAATGATGATTAAAGTAAGGTATCTAGTGTAATTAAATGGAACTAAGGTTTCAATCCTAAAGAAAAGGAGTGATGAGAGATTAAGTCAATATATATATATATATATATATAACCTTATTCCTTTTTGGTAAGGAAAAGGTCAAACCTAGAAATGGAAAGTTAAATGGAGACATTATAATGTTTGATGTATTAGTCAATAGTGATGATGTTCAAGTATCCAATAAAAGAACTAAAGATTAAAATACTTCAACGGAATCCAATATGAGAAAATAAGGATTTGAGAATGATGTTTTATACGAGAGGCACAATGAGATACCAATGATGCCAGAATACTCGAGAACTCCTACAACAAAGTGATGTAAATTTTAATTGAATATAACTCCTAATATTTCAGTAAATAAATACGTATACAAAAGAGGATTTTATGAATTATTCGAACGAGTAATTGATGTGGTTGTTTTAGAAATTGAGATTTATTTAAGTCTGAACAAAATATTTGAAGTCCATTGGTTTATTTCTTGGAAAACTATTGAAAGTTGTTTTTTTTAAAGATTTCTTATAATAATACTTCAAAATAATGTTTCATCCACTCACTGGGTAATTTTCTTTTAAAATTACTCATACTCGTTTTATTTTTTAAAAAAATTTCCAGTATAGGTGTTTGAGATCTGCTTAGTCAGCAGTGAGAGATGGCAATGCCGCGGACCACGACAATAAAGAAGATTGATAAGATGAAGATCTTATTAGAGATAATTGTAGAAGGAGAATAGAATTTGTTGGAAAATATAATGTAAATCTTGTAATGTTCATAGAGATGTAAATACTTTGAGATAGTTTTAAAGATTAGTATTTACGTATTGTAATATTATTGTTAAGAGATTCCTTATTATCATTAAGTCTTTAATCATGTTTATTAATGGAGGATATAGTAGTGAGGGTGTTACAATTTCAATATCATTTCAATATCATCGTATGCATACATATAAACCACAAGGATTCGCCCCAAAGGCACCTTTAAATCCCTGCGATGTTTCAAAGACAATTATCAATCGAGTGGCCAGCTGATCATTCCCAACTCATCCCATATACATATACATATATACTCTCATATATAATTACATTTTCATTATCAGTTATTCATAAATATTTAGTCTCTTTGTCTGAGACTTCACATAAAATGGTATTCAAGTATATTTCATTCATTATCACAGACTCATCAATAATTAACGAGAATTGTTAAAACTAAAGAATTTATCTCGTTCTGACATTTCCAATGTTCTAGAACATCATTCTACGATTCGGTTCATCGATGCGCAATAATTAAAGCGAAACGGTTATAATCGGACGCGTTACGGATCACGGAGGTGCGAGCACAGTGCAGGGGCACCGACTTCCCGTGTGGAGGCGTTGACTACACATCGCGGAGGCGCTAATCACCAGTGGAGGCACCGACTTCTGGAGCGGAGGCGCCGCCCTCTTGCCATATCGGAGGCGTCCCGACTTCCCACTGCAAAGGCATCGTCATTACGGTCGAAGGTGCCACCCAGCATCACGGAGACGCCACCCACCATGACAGAGGTGCCACCTTTATAGTGAGGTGCCACCCTCTGGCCATCTGGGTCAGTTTCGACAGCAGCAGTAATTTCGATAAAAACTCAATTTTACATAAATTTAGGCATGCTAGAAGTTCGTTTAACAACTTTAAACTGAAGATACATGCATAAAGAACTCACAAACACCAAAAGTAAGCCTAAATCTACAATTTTATACATCAAAATACCTAAATTCCAGAATTGAAGCTTATTAAAAATAAAACACAAAAACTTCAATTAAATCCACCACTCACAAATTTCTCCAGTCGAATCGTTCCTAGCTTGTTGAATTCGAGTTCTTCTTCCAATTTCAGACCAAAATCATCTCTTCCTTGCCTCTGTCATCTTCTCCTTCTTCTTCCCTATTTTCTTCATCTTCCTCCCATACCTCATACTGTTCATCCCCAACAACTCCCATTCTTTCTCCTTTAGTCCTTCATCTTTTCTTTCTTTCCTTCTCAATTCATTCACTTCCAATTGTTTCACTTTAGTCATTTCTTTCCTTTCAAATACATCCTTAAACCTTATTCAATATAATTCAACTTTAATATCATATATAATATTCTCATTATTTTCTTATCTTAAAACAATAAAATCTTTTATCCACTTCAATTCAATACCACATGATTAAATCTCTATTAAATATCAACTAAATTATAATATAATAAACTCCAAGTCATCAATATTCTTAATTGTTATTAATGAACAGTAATCCGGTTCTGGGACACGGATGTTACAACTTATGTATTAAGTTTTTTTTTTGGCATCTAGTACTCTTCCATTTGTACATATATTTTAATCTTGTTAGGATGGTGATGTAGTATTGAAATTTTATATCTATGATATGTTATTTTATTAAGAATGTTTGTTGCCATTAGGATAT